>JAQQSW010014677.1:0-12055 GCA_028646575.1 Pseudocheirus occidentalis | reverse complement strand
GGGAGAAAATCTGTAACTCAAAACCTTGTGGAAATGAATGATGTAACCAAGAAAATAAATTAATTTAAAAAAAAAGAAAAAAAAAAGAAAATCACACATTGGCTCCACTGAGAATGGCAGAGTCAACAAAAGGTAAGGGAGAGATATTCTTCCAGTCCAGGATAATTTAGGAAAGTGAAAGGAGAAATCTGTGAAATGGGGTTGAGGCTGGCCCAAAGCCTATGTGGATGCAATACCACTGAATGCATTTGGTAGTAGAGACAAAAACAGAAGTACCCACAGGAGCTCTCAAACTAGAGGCAGCAAATAAATTTAGCAACTTGTCAGAAAGAAATTATAGGGAACACCTTTAGAAACACTGGCCATAAGATGAGATACTGTTAGGCAACTCCATTGTCTATACCCACATCTGGGTAATATTTAAAGGACAAAGAAGAAGAATTTTGGTCTGCTTAAGAGCAGGGACCCTGAGAAGCATTATGGCTCACTTTTGTCCATATGATATTTTTTTAAATGAAGTTGGGAGAAAGAAGAATGCTCTGGAAGAAGAGGGAAGGGAAAGAAAGAATGGGGACATTTTTCTCTTGTAAAAGAGGTATGCAAGGAAGAGCTTTGACAATGGAGGTGAAATACAGGGACGGGGGCGGGGTAAGTAATGCCTGAACCTCACTCTCATTGTAATAATTGTTTCAAAGAGGGACATTTTACAAGTGAGCATGTGCATGCATGCACACACACACACATTCAGCTGTGTATACAAATGCAACTTACTAAATAGGGAAATAAGAAAGGAAAGGACAGAAGGGAGAGAAAGGAGAGGGAAAAGGAAGGGAAGATTATGGAAGGCAGTGATTAGAAGTTTTTGATGAGGGACAAAATAAAAAGACAGAGGAAGAAACAGGAAAAAAGGGCTAGAGGGAAATACATAGTTGATAATCATAACTTTGGATGTGAAGGGGATAAGCTTATCCACAAAATGGAAGCAGACAGAAGAAAGAATTAGAGACCCAAATCCTATACATATTGATTCCAAGAGACACACATGAAACAGAAGGATGCTAGAGCAAAATCAAATATGCTTCAGTGGAAGTAAAAAGAGGTAGCAATTAAGATCTCAGAAGAAAGCAAAAGCAAAACTAGAACTAATTAAAAGATGTAATCAAGGAAATTACATTATAATAAAGGTACCATAGGTAAAGAGGCAGTATGAAAAATTTCTACAGTAAATATCTCTCATAAAGGCCTCATTTCTCAAATATATAGTGAGCATAAAACTGAGTCAAATTTATCAAGATAAGACTTATTTCTTTCTGGCTGTGGTGGGTGATGAGGGAAGGGAAAGAATCCAGAATTTAAAGTTCTAAAATCAAATGCTAAATATATATATATATGTGTATATATATATATATATATATATATACACATTTATTATTATTATTATTATTATTATTATTAATATACAACTGGGTAATAAGATATACAGGCACTAGGGTAGGGAGATCCATCTTGCCCTACTGGAAAGTCAAAGGGGTGATTGGGGAGGATATAGGAGAGAGCAGATTGGGGAAGGGGATATACAGTGAGATCACTGTTTTGGGGTGAGGTGGTAGGGAAAGATGGGAAGAAAATTTGTAACTCAAAATCTCATGGAAATGAATTATGTAACCTAAAAGTAAACAAAAGTTAATTTTTTTTAAAGACTTACTCTTCAATTGATAAATAGTCAAAGAACATGAACAGGAAGTTTACAGAAGAAATCAAAGCAATCTTTAGTCATATGAAAAATATGCTCTAATGTATTTCAACTAAGATAATGAGAGATGTTGGTCTATGCCTAATTTCTTCTAAACTGCTTTTCAGTTTTCCAGTAACTTTTGTCAAATGGTGGGTCCTTACCAAAAATTTTAATCTTTGGGTTTATTTAATTCCTGATCGCTGTGATTACTTATGACTGCGTACAGTGTATGTTATATATTCCATTGATTCTTCAGTCTATTTCTTAGTGAGTAATACATTCTTTTTATTGTTATTACTTTGTAATATAATTTAAAATCTAGTACTGTTAGGTTGCCTTCCTTTAAATTTTGTTCCCAGTGATTCACTTTATATTCTAGACCTATTGCTCTTCAAGAAGAATTTTGTCATTCTTTTCTCTAGATCTATAAGATAATTACTTGGTAATTTGATTGGTATGGCACTAAATAAGTAAATAAATTTAGGTAGAATTGCCATTTTTGTTGTCTTGTCTCAGTCTACCCATGAGTGATTAATATTTCTCTTAATTATTTAGATCAGTCTTTTTTGTGACAAAAGGTTTTCTCTGTGTGTATGTGTGTATGTGTTTGTTCATAACTGGATTTATCTTGTCAAGCAGCCTCTCAAGTATTTTATATCATCTACCATTACTTTCTCTTTCTATCACTTCCTTCTGATTTTTGTTGGTAATTCAGACAGTTCTTGATTTATATAATTTACACATTATAAAATTTGACTCCCAGGTTGGAAGCACCAGGACCCTGTAGACATTTTATTTATTTTATAGCCTTCAACTTGGCCAAAGCTGCTAGTTTTTCCACTGTTTTTAGTAGATTCTAAATGGTTATCATATTATCTACAAAAAATGATTGTGTTTTCCTTATTGCCTATTTTTTTCTTCCAAATTTATTTTATTTGTCTAATTGCTATAACTAGCATTTGTGATTCAAAATATTGAAAAATTGTGAAGGAAATGGACATTCTTGCTTCAACTTAGATGTTATTGGGAGGCTTATTCTCTTTACAGATAATGCTTGCTGATGGTATTAGATAAATATTACTTTTCATTTTATGGAAAGGCCCATTTATTCTCATGCTTTCTAGTGTCTTTAATTGGAATTAGGACTGTATTTTGTCTAAAAGCTTTTTTCTGAATCTATTAACATAATTATATTATTTTGTTGGGTTTTGTTATTTATATGGTTAGTATGCTAAGAATTTTCCTAATTTTGAACAAATCCTACATTCCTGGTATAAATCCCACCTGGTCATAGCATGTGATTCTTGCAATATGTTGCTGTAACATCCTTGCTAGTATTTTACTTGAAATTGTTGTATCAATATTCATTAAGGAAATTGGTCTATAGTTGTTCAGGTTTTTCCATTATTTTTGCTCTCCCTAGCTTATAAGTCAAAATACTATTTGCATTATAAATGTTATTTAGTAGGACTCCTTTAACTGTTTTTCCCCAAATAGTTTATATAGTATTGGATTATTGTTCTTTAAAATCAGGTAGAATTCAGTTCTAAATCTATCTTGTCCTAGGGATTTTTTTTCCTTAGGGAGCTGGGTCTGGCATTTCTTGTCAGCAGATGTTCTTTATTTATTTTTTTAATTTTTTTTTTTGCTTTTTGGAGGGCAGTTGGGGTTAAGTGACTTGCCCAAGGTCACACAGCTAATTTTTGTGTTAAATGTCTGAGGCCATATTTGAACTCAGGTCCTCCTAACTCCAGGGCCGGTGCTCTATTCACTGTGCCAGTTAGCCACCCCCAGCAGATGTTCTTTAGAAATACCCTATCTCAGATGCCCAACATCCCTTAGTGTCCTGGAGTTAAAGTTCCTTTGACTGAGGCTAAGGCAGCTTCCCTACCCAGCTAACCCCAAGGCTTGCTGATTGTTATTTAAGCCAGCCTAGTACCTAGTCTGGAGGTATTTACTCTTCACAAGGAACAAACCTCATCTGGGGATTTTTTTTGATATCTTCTCCAGTTTTCCCAGGAGGATCCCTGTTCTGTCCCAATGATTGTGACACATAGCAAGTGCTTAATAAACCATAGCTGCCTGACTGACTTATTAACTGACAAAGATTTGTTTCCAAGGAAATCCATGCTCTTCTTGGTGTCCTGGTGTAGTGTGGAATTCCGTAAATCTTGAGGCAGTTCATTTCCTTTGGAGTAACTTCTATTATTGTGAAATATTTTCTTACATGTAATTAATATCTTCATAATGTTTGCATATTTGTGTTAGGTCTGTGTCCTATTTTGTTTTTTTTTCCTTAGCAGAACTTACAGCAGTGCCTTGCACATAACAAGTACTCAATAATTTATTTTAATTGGATTGAATTATTTGAAGTAGAAAAACTCTACATGGGTGCATCCATATACATATATGTGTGTTTTTGTATTCATTAAGTATGTGTAGAGGGAGTGAAAGCAAGTTTTCACCTGAACTCAGTGAACTCCTAAAGTAACCTCTAGAAAGTGAATCTGAAAGGATTGTAAAGTAGCAGGATCCACAATCCACTGGGAGATGGAGTGGGGCAGATTTTCAGTATAGGAAGGGGCGCACATAGGACTGGGCAGGGGAAGCCCAGAGCAGGTAGCCCAGACCTGAGACCCAGGAGCCAAAATGATGGAGTAGACCCTAGATGCTCCACTCTCTCCCTAAGACTCTGAAAACCCAGAGAATATTGCCTCAGGGTGGAATCCTAAAATAGCCCAGGGTAAAATCTTGAAAATCCCTAGGCAGGCTTGGGAGTCTTTTAAGGAAGGGTGTTGATGTGGCTGTGCCGAGGCTAAGGTGCAGGGTAAGAGTTGTCCCAACAAGTCCTATAATAACTGACCAGCAGGAGATCCTGAACCCAGAGGGGCAGAGCCAGAAAGCACTAACACCAGAACCCCAGATGTGCTTTCACACAACCAGGGGAACACGCAGATACTGGTGCTGCCAGGTAGCATCAGCTGAACCCAACCAAGCTTCAGCCTAGGGGCTAGCAGGTGAACTCCTGAAGCAGCCAAGCCACCCCTCCACTACACTTTACATTGTGAGCTTCAAAACAACCTTGAAGCAACTCAGAAAACCCTTTATTTGGCCTCAGTCTAGACACCCAGAGGACACAGCACACAAAGCAATAACCAGACCCCTAGGTCCCAGCATAAGAAGCATGGGTCAGAGCCCTCTATACCCCAGAAGCAGAAATCCACTTTAAAGGCCAAGAAATAGTCAATCACAATGGGAAAGAAGTAATTTCCAAGGATGAAAACAATAGAATCCTTTTTTAGTGACCACAAAAAACCAAATTCCCAGGAGGTCAGCATTGACTTTATACACAGCTCTGAAACCTCAGAATTGGATTCAAGCACAGAAAGCAGTCTTGGAGGAGCTCAAAAATGATTTTAAAAGCCAAATTAGAGAGGTAGAAGATAAACTGACTAATTATTTTGAAATTACACTTGACAAAATAGAAAAAATTACTAAAGAAAACAGTTCCTTAAAAAGTAAAATTTGTGAAATTGGAAAAAAGGGGAGCAAAATCTAACTGGAGAAAAGAACTCCCTAAAAACAAAATCTAACACATTGAAAAGAAACTTCAAAAATTAATCGAGGAAAATAATTTGCTAAAAATTAGAATCAGTCAATTTGAAGTTAATGACTTGATGAGGTATCAAGAATCAGTCAAACAAAACCTAAAGAATGAAAATTTAGGAAAAGAAATGTAAAATATCTCATTGGACAAAAAACTGACTGGGAGAACAGAACCAAAAGAAAGAAACTAAGAATTATCAGTCTACTCTAAAGCCATGATGAAAAAAATGAGCCTGGACAACATCTTCCAAGAATTCATTCAGGAAAATTGCCCTGAGGCCCTAGAACAAGAAGGTAAAATAGTCATAGAAAGAACCTAATTGTCCATCAGAGCCAAGATTGCAGCGTAGAAGCAGGCAAACTCTTTGAGCTCCACCCATAACTACCTCAAATACATTTAAAATATCACTCTAAACAAATTTTAGAGCTACAGAACCCACAAAGTGTTGAAGAGAAACAAATCTCTGAAGGCAGTCCAGCAGCCCTACATGAAGGGTCCATCACAGTAAGATGGGAGCCAAGTCCGGCCCTGCATGACCCTGCAGTTTTAGCCCCAGGGTGGCCTCTACCAGTAGAGGCTGGAGCAGACTTCAGGAGAGGTGATTACCAGAAGCTGCGGCAGTTTCTAGAATTATCAACCCATAAATGCCAAAGACAAAGTAAAAGGTCAGTGTAGCACTCTGTTGGAACTTGGAGGTGGGAGGGGGACTGAGGTGCATGTTCCAGCCCGTGGCCACACAAAGATAAACAACAGAAGCAAACTGGCTATGCAGTTGCCTCTGCATGTCTGTTTCAGAGTTCCTGGCCTGAAGATCATTAGGGTACCAAGTCACCATTCAGATGGTAATCACTCTTGCTTTAATGTGCCTGGATCTGGATCATGGTCTTGGGTAGAGGTCCTGGGGTGTGTGGCCAGGGGGTCAGAGCTTGTGGGGGCTGCAGAGAGGGCACTCAGCTAATAGCTCCAGCAGCTGCAAAAACCTCAGTGATTTGGGACAGAGCTCTTCTCTCTGCAAGCAGAGTTCTAATGTGGCAAAGAGATCAAAAATCAAGTAACTGAGTGGTAACATAAGGAAGCAAAGCAAGCAAAGCAATCAAAACTTAAATTCCTTTTGGGGGGACAAAAAGGATCAAAGCATGGAATGGAAGGAAGGTAACAAAGTCAGAACTCCTTCACTAAAAGCTCCCAAGAAAAATATGAATTGGTTACAGGCTATGGAGGAGCTTAAGATGTATTTTGAAAATCAAGTAAGAGAAATGAATGAAGATTTGGGAAGAGAAATGAGAATGATGCAAGAAAATCAGGAAAAGCTACTCAACAGCCCATTAAAGGAGAAAAAATACACTGAAGAAAATAGCACCTTAAAAAATAGACTAACTCAAATGGGAAAAGAGGCCCAAAAAGCCAGTGAGGAAAAGAATGCCTTAAAGAGCCAAATTTGCCAGATGGAAGAAAGCATTTCAAAAGCTCACTGAAGAGAATAATTCTTTCAGAATTAGATTGAATCAAATACGAGCTAATGACTATAAGAAATCAAGATACTATTAAACAGATAAAAATAAATGAAAAAAAATAGAAGGCAATGTGAAATATCTCACTGGAAACACCACTGAGATGGAAGATAGATCCAGGAGAGATAACCTGAAATTTATTGGACTACCTGAAAGCCATGATCAAAAAAAGAACCTAGAAATCATACTTCAAGGAAAATCACCCTGATGTTTCAGAACCAGAGGAAAAAATAGAAATTGAAAGAATTCACTGATCACCTCTTGAAAAAGATCCCAAAACGAAAACTCCTCAGAATATTATACCCAGGTTCCTGAGCTCCCAATCAAGGAGAAAATACTATAAGCAGCCAAGAAGAAACAATTTGAATATTGTGGAAACACAATCAGGATAACACAGTATCTAGCAGCTTCAACATTAAGGTATTGAAGGGCTCGGAATACAATATTCTGGAGGTCAAAGGAGATGGGGTCAAAATGAATAATCACCTACCAAGCAAAACTGAATATAATGCTTCAGGAGAAAATATGGAAGTTCAAGGAAACAGAGGACATTCAACCATTCTTGATGAAAAAAAACCTAACTACCAAAGCTGAATAGAAAATCTGACTCACATACAAGAAGCAAGAGAAGCATGAGAAAGTGAACTGGGAAAAGAAATCATAAGGAAATTATGAAAGTTGAACTATTTACATTCCTACATAGAAAAATTATAACTGTAACTCATGAAACTTTTCTAAATATGAGGATGGCTGAAGGGAATATAAATGGATGTATGCATGTATTCATGTATACATGCATACACATGTCTTATTATAATAGGGCAGCAGTTCTCAACCTGCTGGTCACAATCTCTTTGGAAGTTGAGTGGGGTCACCTCAAGACCATCAGAAAACACATATTTCTGATGGTCTTAGGAATTGATGCACGGCTCCTCTATCCATCTATAGGCAGGTCTGCCCACATTCAAATACACACACATACAAGTATTAAAGGCTTATGGCATTAGGAAGGTTGAGAACCACTGTAGTAGGGTATAAGTGCATATGTATGCATATATTAGTGTGTGTATACACATGTACAGGTATACATAGAGGGCACAGGACCAATTTAATAGGAAGGGATGATATTCAAAAACTAAAATTAAGAGGTGAGAGAGAAATATAATGAGAGGAGACAGGGAGAGACAGAATAGGGTGAATTATCTCATAAAAGAGGCAATGAAAAACCATTACAAAGGAAGGGAAGAACAGGAAGGCAGAAGGGAATAGGCCAACCTTACTGTTGTTGAATTTGGATTAAGGGGGGAATAACATAGATAATAAATTGGGTATCTTATCCTACAGGAAAGTAGGGGGGAAGGGGATAAGAAGGGGGCAATGATAGAAGGGAGGGCAGATTGGGGGAAAGGGTAGTTAGAAGCACATACTTTTGAAAAGCAGCAAGGTCAAATAGAAAATAGAACAAGTTGGGGGGCAGGATAGAATGGAAGGAAATATAATCAGTCTTTCACAATATGGCCACTATGGAAATGTTTTGCATAACTATACATGTACAACCTATATTGAAGGCTGAGTGATGAGTGGAAAGAGGGAAAAAATCTGGAATTCAAAGTTTTAAAATCAAAAGTTTAAAAAACATATATATTACATTCAACTGGGAAATAAAATATACAGTCACTGGGGTATGGAAATTCATCTTGCCTTACTGGAAAGTCAAAGGGACAACGAGGGAAGATATAGGAGAGAGCAGTTTGGGGGAGGGGGGCTTCAGTGGGATTGCTGTTTTAGGGTGCTGGGTAGGGGAACAACAGGGAGAAAATTTATAAGTCAAAATAATATGGAAATCAATGTTGTAAACTAAAAATAAACATAAAATTTATCATAAAAAGAAAGAACCCAACTTCTGAAAGAGATACCAAATTGAAAACCCCAAGAAATATAGTAACCAAATTCCAGAACTATGATATCAAGGAGAAAATATTGCAAGCAGTAAGAAAGAAATAATTTGAATACTGTGGAACTACAGTTAGGATGACATAGAACCTTCTACAATGAAAGATCTGAGGGATTGGAGTGTGATATTTCATAAGGAAAAAAATGGGACTACAACCAAGGATCAATTATTCAGCAAAACTAAGCATAATCTTTCAAACAAGAAGTTGGTCGGTCATTCAATGAAATAAGGTACATCCAGACCTTCCTGATAAAATAGCCAGAACTCAGTGGAAAATTTGATCACCAAATACAAGACTCAAGAGAGACATTAAAAGGTAAACCAAAAACACACACATACACACCCACATACAGACATAACTTGTTATTCAACAAGGGCAACCTGTTTACATCCCTATATGGGAAGCTACCTGTAAATATTGAGAAATGTATAATCATTGTGACATTTAAAGGGTTATATGTAGTTAGAGGTTGTGAGTAAAAACTTACCGACGTGATGATAAAAAAAAAACCCTATTAAAAGGAGCCAATTAATTACAATTGGAGAAGAGAAAATGAGGAGACAGGAATGGGTAAATTATGCTACATAAAGAGACATAAAAATTTATTATGGAAGAAAGAAAGAATAGAGGGAGATCAACATTTTATGAGCTTGACTATCATTGGCTCTGGTTCAAGGAGGGAATAACATGAATAACATGAAAGGACACAAAAAAACCTATTATAATGGAGGGAAAGAATGGAGGGAATGAAGCACTGTATGAGATTTATTCTCATACATTTTTATTCAACTAAGAAATGAGACCTTGTTAAGTATAAAAATCTATCATGCCCTACAGTCAGTAAGTGCAGAATGGGGAAAGAAAAGGGGTGTTTTTTTTAGAAAGGAGGGAATAAGTAGTAAAGAGGAAGGGTAGGAAAAGGGAGGGGATTTATAGGGAGTGAATACTGAAGGAGGCAGTGGTCAAAAGAAAAACTCTTAAGGAGGTGAAGAGAGAAGGGAAAATAAATGGGGGTGGGATAGGATGGAGGGAAATATAGTCAGTCTTTCACAATCTATCCACTATGAAAATGTTTATATATATATATATTATTATTATTATTTTACATGCAACTGGGAAATAAGATATACTGGCACTGGGGTATGAAGATACATCTTACCTTCCCAGGAAGTTGGAAGAGAGATGGGGAAAGAAATAGGAGAGAGCAAATTGGGGGAGGGGGTATTCAGTGGGATTGCTGGTTTTGGTTGGTGGACAGGGAAAAGATGGGGAGAAAATTTGTTACTCAAAATCTTGTGGAAATGAATGATGTAAAAGAAAAATAAACATTAAATTAAATTTTAAAAATTTGAAAAGATAAGCATGGCTAGCAATCCTCATCAGAGATAAAGTAAAAGCAAAAATAGATCTAATTAAAAGAGATAAGGAAGGAAACTTTATTTTAGTGAAAGGCGCCATTGACAATTAAGCAATATCATTACTAAACTTATAAGTACCAAGTGCTATAGCATCCAGATAATTAGAGAAGAAACTAAGGGAGTTAGAGGAAGGAAGATATATCAAATCTATACTTCTGGGGGCCCTCAGTCTCCACCTTACTGAACTTGATATATCTAACCTGAAAATAAACAAGAAAGAAGTTAAGGAGGTGAATAGGCTGTTAGAGAAAGTAGATATGATAGAACTCTGGAGAAAATTGGATGGGTAAAAAAGTAATATACCTTCTCCTCATGGTACATGGCACATACACAAAAATAGACCATGTACTAGGGCCTAAAAACCTTACAATCAAGTGCAGAAAGGTGGAAATACTAAATGCATCCTTCTCAGATCATGATGCGATAACAATTGTATGTAATACAGGGCCATGGAAAGAGAGACTAAAAACTAATAAGAAACTAAATAATTTAATCCTAAAGAATGAGTGAGTGAAAAAAGAAATCATAGAAGAGTCTACACAGGAGCCAAGATGGCAGCATAGAAGCAGCAGCTTCCCAGAGCTCCCATGCAGCCACCCTAAACACCCATAAAAATATGATGCTGGACAAATTCTAAGACTCTCAAACTCAAAAAATACAGAAAACCCATCTCTCATGGAAGGCAGCTCAGCAGCAAGGGATTGTGGTGGCAGGACATGACTCGAGGCCTGCACACCTTGAAACTGCAAACTAAGGCCAGGCCCCGGGACAGTAGGAAGGAGCCAAGCTGATCCCCAGTCAGTCTACAAGAGCTACAGCCTCCAGCAACTCCACATCTACCAAGGTGTGAAAAATAGGGATTAAACACAGGTGTGAAAAATAAGGATTAGAGGAAGGCAGATGACAGGAGGGGCTCATCCCAGGCCAGGGAGCTGAGACCAGCCCAGCCTGAAACTGCCATGTGGCCAGGCTCCAGGGAGGCCTGGAGGGGCCAAGCCACAGCATGAGTCTACTTCAGAGAATATCTAAAGCACCTGGAGCAATCTGCATTAGCCAGGATTAAAGGTCAGTGAAAGAGAGAGAAGCTTTCAAGCTAAATTTGGGGGAGAAAAAGCAGTTCGGCCAATCTACCCCAAGGGCAAGGAAACAGTGGGGGGAAGGGCAGAAACTACTGTAACCACCGGATGCCCCCCTGGGCTGCTTCAGAGACCCTGGCCTATGGATCCTACAGGGGGACTGAGTCGATTAATCAGGGCCAAGTGCTCTTGTGTTGAGCAGCCAGAATGCAGATCGTGGTCTTGGGTATTGGTCTTGGGGAGTGTTTTAAGCAAGCCAAAGCTGGGGAGGCTGCAACACCCCACTAATAGCTCCAGCAGCTGGGAAAAGCCCAGCGATTTGGAACAGAGCTTTCCCCCCTAGAAGCAGAGTTTCACAAAGCTAAAAAAAAACCAACCAATTAATTGACTGGCCAACATGAGGAAAAGGAAACAAAATAAGAACAGCAATAAAACTCTAGAATCCTTTTTTGTGGACAAAAAGAATCAAAGCATGGAACGGGAGGAAGACAACACAGTCAGAACTCCCATACCACATGCTTCAAGACACCTGAAGAATGCTTAGTAGCTATAGATAATCTACAAAAGGACTTTGAAAAACAAATAAGAGAAGTGGAGGAAAAATTGGGAAGAGAAATGAGAATGATGCAAGAAAACCATGAAAAGAGGGTCAACAATCTGACTGAAGAAAACAACACTTTAAAGAATAGAGTAGCTCAAATGGCAAAAGAGGCCCAGAAAGCCAGTGAGGAAAAGAATGCCTTAAAAAGTCAA
>JAQQSW010014676.1:0-12055 GCA_028646575.1 Pseudocheirus occidentalis | reverse complement strand
CAATACCTGCAACTAGGAATTAAGATATACAGGGGCTGGGATAGGGAGACCCTCCTGCCCTACCATAAAGTAAGAGCAGAGCAGGGGAGGGGCTTTACAGTGGGATTGCTGTTTTAGGGTTGGGGCAGGGGCAAGACAGGGAGAAAATTTGTAATTCAAAAATGTAATGAAAATGAATGATGTAATCAAGAAAACAAATAAAAATATTAAAAAAAAAAAGCAAAATGGGCCAAGTTCAGTAGGTAATATTTTGTATAAAAAAGATGTGGCAGTTTCAGAGAAGCACAAGGTCCAGATGAGTAGAAATGTGACATAGTAGCTAAAAAAGATGATGTTATCTCAGTTTGCTTTAAAAGAAAATACAAATGAGAGATATAAGGGGGAATTGGTTGGACTGTTCAGGTTCCTGCCTACCAGCTCCTAGGCTAAGGACCAAGGTATTGAGGGACAGGACATCAATTACTTCCTTTGATCCTTGCTTTCCTAACCAGAACCCGACCCAGAACTGTTACCAGAACTTCCTGGATTTTCACCACTGTACCAAAATATAATAGTAATCAGTTTATCAGATACTTAGCACTTAGTAACTTAGGGCTAAGTATTGAAGGTATGAACTCCCCTGTTGACTTGGAAGAAGGTTATTAGCTGAGACAGTGGGCCAGTGCTGCATATAAAGAAGAGTTCTAGAGACAGAGAGAGAGAATTGGAATTTGCTCCTCATGAAGGAAGATTCATGGAGATTGAAGCCAGCTGAGAGAAAGAGAAGGAGAGGGAGAGAGAGGGAGAGAGGGAGAGAGAGTTTCTCTCCCAGTATGTGGAAGCTTACTGAGAATTGAATTGGAATTTTCCTGAGACCAGAATCTGGTGAAGGCCAAACATAAGGCCAATATTCTTTTTGGGTCCTAGAGCCTGCTGAACTGCTGGAAGACTGAAGAAACATGACCAGAATAAGGCTTTGTTTATTCATGGCCTGGCTGATCCTTGAGTTCCAGGCAAGAGAAGTGGTGAAGGGATTGAGATGTTCTGAACCCTGTGAATTTCAGTGTGTTCCAGAGATTGCCCTGAGGACTGGACAAGGACCTGGGAGCTGTCTACCTCTAAGGACTGGATGAGAACCTGGCAGCTGTCTGCTTCTGAATCCAAGTGATTGTTTGGCAGATTCAGGAGGGAGCTGGAACCATGGAAGGGGATCCAGGGAATCAGAGACACCTCCCAGAGTCAAGATGAAGAAAAGACTTCCCCCTTGGACTAAACTGAGATTTGCTGGAAACCAAGGGGTGGAAAGTTTGTGTGGTTTTCTAAGGACTGCATTAGTGACTAATGATATTTAGTAATTGGGAATCTAGCTTAGTGACTGACTGCCAGATAAGTGACTGATTAAGTTAATGGTTGCCCCATGAATGGAAGATTGGTATATTGTAAATTGATTGATTGAATCTTTAATTGAAAAATGTTTCACCCTTAGGGAAACCAGATGATTGTTCTTTTTTTCTTTGTTCTAAATATTGTGACCACTGTAGTGAAAACTGTGCAGTCATTCTAATGTTAAGACTTTCTGTGATATGATGTAATAATGTGAATATTATATTCTGAATATTGTACTGAACCTTGACTTGTAATAGGATAAACAGAGTGTTCACTATTACTGTGTAATCCAAATCTTACAAGCTGTTCAAAGTAGCATTCTTTTGGGAATCTGCTTGTGTTTGACTTTACACAAAACCATAAGGAGGAGGGAGGGGAAGGACACATTCCTTTGCAACTATTACAGCAATGTCTTCTACTCCCTATGATCCCTTAGCTGAGCACTGGAATTAGCAGATCTATGAGAAGACCTTCCCTGGGAAGATCTGAAGAACCCACCCCCTGCTCTGGCCCTGCTGGCCATCCTCTGACCCATGCCCCACTCAGGACCTCTGAAATAAAGCGATGCTGAACAACCAAAAGAGAGACATACAGACACAGACACAGAGAGACAGAGTGGCAGAGAGTCAGAGAGAGGATATAGAGTCAAGAATGGGAGAACTGGTAGTTCTACTTTTGCCTTTCTCATATGGCAACAACTGGAATATTGTGTGCTATTCTGGTTTATACATTTTATGAAGAATATGACAAACCAGAGTATGTAGGTTAGAACAAAACTAGGATGATGAGGGGATTGTAGACTGTGTCCTGAGATAATCTCATGAAGGAATGGGGAATAGAAGAAGAAAAGACTTGAAAACTGTGTCCAGGTATTTGAAAGGTTATTCAGGATTAGATTTCTTCTGACCTTTAGGGGATAAACTAGAAGTCCATAAAAGTTACAAAGGTAAATTGTTCTCAGTGTGAGAAAAGGGCACCTGACAATTAGAGCTATCTACAAAGTGGAATAGGTTGTGTTACAAGCTAATGCTTTCCATATCTTTAAAATGCTTAGTTCACAATCTAGAACCAGGAGTGAGAAACCTGCAGCTCTGAGGCCACGTGTGGTCTTCTGGGTCTTTGGTTATGGCCTTTTGACTGAGTCCAAATTTTACTGAACAAATCTTCATATTAAGGGGATTTGTTCTGTGAAGTTTGGATTCAGTGAAAGGGCTGCACTTGAGGACCTAGAGGGCCACATGTGGACTCAAGGCTGCAAGTTCCGCACCCCTGACCTCAGACATTTTCTTTGTGGAGATCTTGTAAGATAGGAGTCTTATTTAAGTATATGTTGGAGCAGGTATCCTCTGGGATTCTGTGGAAACTGTTTACTAAAAGAAGAAAAGGGTTGAAATTTGTATTGATGAAGTAAATATCTATGTTGACAAAACCAGGAATCTGTTTTGATTGAACTGTTATAGACAAAGAAGACAATTGTTTTGTTGTTGCTGTTAAGCCATTTTAGTCACATTTGACTCTTCATGATCCCTTTTGTGTTTTTTCAGAAAAGATACTGGAGGGGCTCACTTTCAGAAGAGTTTCTGTGATTTGACCAGATGAGACTCTGGGAAGCCGTTGAGCCCCCCAGCTTAGAAAAACTCAGATGTTGGTGCTTCCCTCTCTAGTAACTGATTGGGCCCTGATGGTGAACAACAAAAAGTTGAACCTCATCACTCTGCACTGTTAGGGGATGGTGACAGTATCCAGGCAGAAAACAAGGATCCTGAAAGAAGCCATTTCTTCTGAATAGCTGGGGAACCAATTAAGGAACCAATTGTCCAACATGGTCCATTTGTGATGAATACAGAAGCAGAGATTTCTCAAGTTATCATTGATTTGAGAAGTGGCAAGAATGGATTTGAAAGAGCCAGGACTTGGAAATCCAAGATAGGAAGCCAGTGAAAAAGTAACAAGTCATGCTCAATGAGCATTTTAAAAAAAAACAACCAAATATGTGGCAGTACTTTTTCAACATGGCACACTGAAGTATGATAAATGTATTTTGATTTATTATATAGAAACATGTGGAAAGAGGTTTTTGATATATACAAATAAATCTTGCCTCTATTAAAAAAGATACTGAAGTGGTTTGCCATGTCCTTCTCCAGCTCATTTTACAGATGAGAAAACTGCAACAGACAGGATTAAGTGACTTCCTCAGTGTCACATAGGTAGCAAGTGTCTGGGGCTAGATTTGCACACAGGTCTTCCTGACTGTAGGCCCAGCACTTTATCCCCTGTCTCACTAGCAGTCCTAATACCAATGTACTAATATTCTGTGCTATTCTGGTTTATACATTTTATGAAGAATATGACAAACCAGAGTATGTAGGTTAGAACAAAACTAGGATGATGAGGGGATTGTAGACTGTGTCCTGAGATAATCTCATGAAGGAATGGGGAATAGAAGAAGAAAAGACTTGAAAACTGTGTCCAGGTATTTGAAAGGTTATTCAGCACCAATGTACTAAATACTATGCACTAATTAGAGAGCATTCAGTCTACAATTATGGATGACAAGTTGTTAAAGGAATATTGGCAAACTAGCACACATTCAAAGTGATTGGATCTGTTCCCTGTAGAATGAAAAAACAATATTATTTTGAACAACTGAAGAAGTTAAGGGTAATTTTAGTTGAATAATAAGGATCAGTAGCTACAAATAATTTGCATCTAGTCCTTTATACTTTAGCATGTGTTTTCCTCACAATAGCCCTATGAAATTAATGTGAGTCTTGTTATCTCTGTTCCAGAATGAGGAAGACAATAGTTCCACAATTTTCTGCCTTGGTCTTATCTCATCTGGAATACTATGTTCCATTCACATTTTAGGAGAAAGAAAAATAAAAAAAAGAAATGGAGAAAACAATAAAATGAAAAGTATTCAGGGAAAGACACACAAGCTGAGGAAGGGCCTTGGATCATGCCATACAAAGGTTATTTGAAGGCCCTGAAGATATTTTATCAGAAGAAGGAAAAATAAAATTATATATATCAAAGAAAATATTTGATTCCTTCTTGCATTTATTTAAAGGGTTGTCAGACAAGGAGATATTAGACTTGTTCTGCCTGCCCCTAGAACTCAGAACTAGGAATAATGATTAAAGATGCAAAAAGATAGAATTCATAGTAACATAAAGAAATACTTTCAAATGATGAGAACCTCCCCAATTCATTAGAACGAATTTTTTTGGGAAGCAGTGGTTTCTCCTGCTATGGTTCTTAAAGCAAACCTTGAGCACCAAGTACTGGAGATATAATAGAGGGGATTGTAAGTGATGCAGAAGTTGGCCTATAGGACATCTGTGGTACTTTGCACTGCTGAGATCCTTTCATTCAGTTTTTTAATTAATTGATTTATTTTGAGTTCCACAAGATTTTGAGTTCCAAAATTTCTCCCCATCTGTCTCCTCTCTCCACCCCAAGATCACACACACTCTAATTACCCCTTCCTCCATTTGCCTTCTCTTCTGTCACCACCCTACCTTCTCTTATCCCCTTCCCTTCTATTTTCCTGTATGGCAAGATATTTTCCACACCCCATTGCCTAGATATCTTCTGTCTCAGTTGCATGTAAACATACTTTTTAACACTTGTTCTTAAAACTCTGAGTTCCAAATTCTCGGCCTTCCCCCCTTCCCACTCATCCTCATTGAGAAGACAAGTTATTCAATATAGGTTATACATATATAGTCATACAAAACAGTTCCATAAGTCATGTTGTGAATGATTACATTTCCCTCCATCCTATCCCACCCCACCCCCATATTTATTCTGGGCTCTCCTTTGACCCTGTCTCTCCTCAAAAGTGTTTGCTTCTGAATACCTCCTCACCCAATCTGGTCTCCCATCTATCATCCCTCCTTTATTATTCCTTTCCCCCATACTTTACTGTAGGGCAAGATAGATTTCTACAACCAATTGAATATGTATGTTTTCCCTCCTTAATTGAAATCCAATGAGAGTAAGTTTCACTTATTCCCTCTCACATCTCCCCTCTTCCCCTCCACCAGAGAAGCTTCTTTTTGCCTCTTTTATGTGAGACAATATACACCATTCCACCTCTCCCTCTCTCCTCCCAGGATATTCTCTCACCCCTTTATTTTATTTTTTAGATATCATCCCTTCATATTCAACTCATCCTGTGACCTATGTATGCATGTATTTGTGTGCGTGCATGTATATATGTGTGTGTGTGTGTGTAAGCATGTATACACACATACATGTGTATATGTATTCCCTCCAACTACCTTAATACTGAGAGAAGTCTCATGAGTTACAAATATCATCTTTCTGTGTAGGAATGTAAACATTTCAAATTTAATAAGTCCTTTATGATTTCTCTTTTCTAGTTACCTCTTCATGCTTTCCTTGATTCTTGTATTTGAAAGTCAAATTTTCTATTCAGCTTTGGTCTTCTCATCAAGAATGTTTGAAAGTCCTCTATTTCACTAAATATCCACTTTTTCCACTGAAGGATTATACTAATGTGATTCATGGTTTTAATCCTAGCTCCTTTGACCTCTGGAATATCATATTCCAAGCACTCTAATCCCTTAATTAAGAAGGTGCCAAACCCTGTGTTACATGCATGGTGTTTCCACAGTACTTTAATTGCTGCATTCTACCTGCTTTCAGTATTTTCTCCTTGACCTGAGAACTCCGGAATTTGGCCACAATATTCCAAGGAGTTTTCCTTTTGGTATCTCTTTCAGGAAGTGATTGGTGGATTCTTTCAGTATCTATTTTCCACTCTAGTTCTAGAATACAAAGTAGTTTTTCTTGATAACTTTTTGAAAGATGATGTCTAGGTTATTTTTCTGATCATAGCTTTCAGGTAGTCTAATAATTTTTAAATGATCTCTCCTTGATCTATTTTCCAGGCCAGTGATTTTTCCAAGGAGATATTACACATTGTCTTCTTTTTTTCATTTTTTGGGTTCTGTTTTATAATGTCTTGATTTCTCATAAAGTAACTAGTTTCCATTTGCTCCATTCTAATTTTGAAGGAATTTTTTTCTTCAGTGAGCTTTTGGACCTTCTTTTGCATTTGACCAGTTCTGCTTTTTAAAGCACTCTTTTCCTCATTGTTTTTTAACCTTTTCTGCCATTTGAGTTAGTCTATTTTTAAGATGCTATTTCATTCAGTTTTTGGGGGGGGTCTCTTTTAGCAACTTGCTGATCCATTTTTCATGACTTTCTTGCACCACTCATTTCTCTTCCCAATTTTTCCTCCACTTCTCTTACTTGATTTTCAAAATCCTTTTTGAGTTCTTCCGTGGCCTACAAACAATTCATATTGTACTTGGAGCCTTTGGATGTAGGAGCTTTGACTTTACTGTCTTCTGCTGATTATATGTCTTCATCTTCCTTGTCACCAAAATTAGATTCTATAGCCGTATTTTTTTCTGCTCTTTGCTCCTTTTCCCCAGCCAGAAACTTGTCTTTTTAGCTCTGCTTCCGGTGTGGAGGCTGTGCTATCCAAAGCTTGACAGGTTTTTGCAGCTGAGTTCAGAGATAGTTTTAAGAGAACTGTAAATTTTCAGTACTTCCAGGTTTGTATGATCAAAAGAGAGGTACTTACTCCTGTCCTGGGGTGTGTGAATGATGACAAACACTCTTTTCTGCCTTGGAACTATGAGGAGAATTCCTTCCCTACCACCACCACAGTCTTTGCTATGCCAGTGCTCCTTCTTGACACAGGCATGTCACGCATTACTGTGACTGAGATTGAAGCACAGGCAAAGGAAAAGAATCCTGCCTCAGTGCCAGCAAAGAGATCCCTGCAATCCCCCTTTGATCAGCTGCTTGATTCCCCCCCCCCACCATCATCTGTGAACCAAGTGCTCTGGAAACAGCTGCTGCTACCACCCCCACCTCTGCCACCACCCTGGGGCTGGGGCCAGACTTTGCTCCTCTCTCACAAGGTCCAACAAGCCTTTATTACTGACCTTCTACGTTGTCATTGACATTTGTGGGTTGAGAAGTCAGAAAACCACCACAGCTGCCAGGGAGCAGTCCCTGGGGGCTGCTTTGGCCCTTTCTGTGCCAGTGTAGCTTATGGTGGACTATGCTCTACACTCAGAATAGTGCAACAGACCTTTCCTGTCAACTTTCCAAGTTGTTTTAGTCTGGAAATTTGTTTCATTCTTTCATTTTGTGGATTCTGCTGCTCTAGAATTTGTTTAGAATAGTTTTTACAGGTATTTGGAGGAGTTTGGGGGAGATCTCAGACAATTCTGTGCTTTTACTCCACCATCTTGGTTCTGCTCCTATCCAGTTGTTTGTGGGATAAATAAGTGAATTACTTGAAAATTGAGTTTGTTGTAATAAAGCTAGAATATGGTAGAACTGTCAGAAAGGATAGATAATATAAATGCTTAATGAAAAACATTTCCTATAGATGATAAAATCCTCTAAATGATCTTAGCAAATTGCATATTGCTTATTTCTTTAATTCCTATAAGACTCTAGAAACTTTAAAGTGAAATTCACAACTACAAAGAATTTAGGCTAACTATTCATGTAAGAAAAGTCAAGTGGATGGATTATGCCTATGGTTTATAATGCGCTATACACTCACAGAAAATGATGATAGATTTTAGTTCACACACACACACACAAACACACACACACACACACACACATATATATCTTAGATAGTCATTGATCTTGAACAATTAAGTGCCCCCAAACTTGAATAGGAGGGAGGAGACAATATTCTTTTCACTGTCTTTGATGACCCCAAGCTTCTCCCTAAATCAAAGGTCTATCATCTTAAACATTATTATTTTTGCAGAAATTCAGGAAACATGGAATGTCTATCTGAACAATTAGAGTTAAAGATCACCCAAAAATCAATGGAGAGATGCACGTTGGATGTGAATAAACTCTAGCATATTGCCCCCCAAAAAAGGACTACAAATAAAATATGACTCAAAAGATAACAACAAAAATGTACAACCAGAAGAAGCAATAGAATGGTTATAATAAATGCAAAATCAGAACATTTAAAGGAATAAACAGAATTTTGGCTGTGGCTTCCACTGAGCAATGGAAAAAAATTAATAAAAAGTTACATAGAATGTTATGGCTAAGTTAATCACCTCCACTGCAGAGACTTTGTACATTAGGGAGTATAGAAATTCATCCGAAAATCACATGGAAGATACATACTCTTTAAACCCCAATTCCACAGTAAAACTCCCTTTCTCTCCCGCTCTCCACCCCCCCGCCGTGGAGATTCTTCTTTAATTTGAGACTTAAAAGTTCTAGACTTGATCTGACACCCCTGGGATATCCTTGCATATTAGTATGATAGTAAGGTTGGGAAGGGGTGAGAAGTGTATAATATTTTCATTTATAATAAGTTTTCAAAGCTAAAGTATTTTTTTGACATTTGGTCAAAGGAACTCATTTGAGGTCTGTAGACAAAATGACAAAAACAATATTTTTCCCTTTAGTGCATGGTGAATGTGAGCTGGCTGTGATGTACAACCAATAAGGAAATCTGAAGAACAGGAGTAAAAATAATTATATGAACTACGAGAAGATGATCTGGCCACATGGAGCAACTGTGGGATGACATTTCAATAGCTGGGATATTTCTCTGGTAGCCTTGTGAAGAGAAATCAAGGAAAAACAATAGCCAACTGGATGAACCTTTAGTCTGTCAATCAGTCAGTCAACAAGCATTTACTAACTGTTTACTATTTTTCAGGCACTGTGTTAAGTGCTAGTAATACAGATATAAGCAAAAAGAAAGATAGGCCTTGATTTTGAGTAGCTTACATTCTAATGAAGAAAGACAACATTAAAAGGAAACTAAAGGGGCCAGACAGATGGACAGCAGTGGGAAAAGAGGTGAGGTACCTGTTGTGGGAGCATGATGGAGGAGGCTGCATTGTAGACTGGTGAGAGATGAAGGGATAGCTCTCCTGTTTAACTACTTTAACTGAGTGATCTGAGAACATACTTCTAAGGCAGGAATTCAAGGGTTAAAGTGATCCTCCAGGATGAAAATATTTTGGGGGCCATGGAGAGAAGTCTGGAGTACATCCTGGGGAGAAATGAGTGATGCAGGTTGAACGGGGAAGGATGAATTCTCTACATCACTGGAGGAAATTTTGAAATTAAGATTATAAATTCATTTGAGTTATTTGCCTCTTAGGACATTAGGCTCAGCCTCTTCCTAGTGAAATGATCAGACAAACAATTAGTTACATCTCCATAAAATGAGAGGCAGAACCCTGAAGAAGAATTTGGAGACTTTAAAAACATGACGAGATGTAGGTAAGAGATAAGTTTGATGCTCAGGTCATTAGTTTTTTGTTTGATTGTTTTTATGTTTATTATTTTAGTTTTTTTCCTTGGATTTTTTTTGGACAAAGTATAGAAGATAGTGCTTAGAATGGAAAGAGATCCATAAAATCACAGAAATTCAAAGTTAGGGTCAGATCATAAAGGTTATTTATTCTTGCCTCCCAGCTAGCATAAGAATTCCTTTAAAAACAAGTAGACTCAGTAAGCTCTTGTGTTCTAAAGCATTAGAGTAGATTTCATTAAACTAGAAAATACTTTGGCCAAAGCCCCTGTATATCCTGTTTTGATTGAAAATAAAAAAGAAAGAAAACAGAAGGGCAGAATATTGCTCATATCTAGTTGTATATACTAAGTATGGATCTGAATGAAACTTTTGTTTACCAACCAAGCTGAAGCATGAGGCTTATGCTATTTTATTACTTTTTAACGGAATGAAAGCTTTCAAAGTACATAGAAAGCCACAAATTTGCAGTGGTGTGTGAATTACTTGGGACAGGCAATAATTTTGAGATGGTTTCTTTTTATAACATCAACAGTCAGACACATATGCCCCTATTGATACTAGGCTTACTCAGAACTTTGGTGAAATGAAACTGAAAAGATCTGACTTCCTCAACTTTAGTTAGTTCTCTGTCAGTTAAATGCTCAACTTTTTGTCATAGAAATGCACATTATTGGTCTCTTTTTGTTCTGTTTTAGTTTTGTGGCCTTTAAGACTGAATATTATTACTCCAAGGTTAAAAGCAAATGTATAATTTAAAGAACACATTTCAATGACTAGTAGAGAGCGCAGAAGCTGTTTGTGGAAGGAAAACAGGCATTTCAAGGGTTGTTCAAGTTATAAAGAGGATCAATTGTGCCAAGGTGCACAGGAAAGTTTATTTAAAAGTGGAAAATAATTCTAAGAACTTGGAAACTATTGCTACAAAATAGTCTAATATGTGCCTAACAAGGCAAGACCTCCAGGGGAACCTCAAAGCAGAAGTTGCCAATTACTCCTCTAAAGTGTACTGGGTTTTTCAAAGTAGGGAAAACAGCAAGCAGTTCAGTGTCAAGTACAGCTGCTAATCCATTGCTGTGAAGAGAAAAGTCATTGTCCTCAACAGGACAGTGAAAAAAAATTGAGTACTGAAGATCATAAGGTCATTTTTGTTGATACATCTCACTTTTTCATTCAAGGCTTTACCAAAAGCCATTGTCAGAAGAGTTCCAGGTGACTCTGAAGGAGTTGGGCATCTTCATCAGTTTGCAAAATGTCCAACCAAAAGAAAAACTGGGGACCATTCTACCTAAATTATTCAGAGTCATACCAACCAAACTAACAAAAAGTTATTTTGTAGAATTAGAAAAAATAAGGACAAAATTCATCTGGAAGAACAAAAATCCAGAATTTCTAGGGAATTAATGAAAGCAAATGCTAGGTAAGGTAGCCTAGCCATGCCACATTTTAAAATGTATTATAAAGCAGCAATCAATAAAACTACTTGGTACTAGCTCATAAATAGAGTGGTGGGTCAGGGGTGAGGTACACAAGATGCAGTAGTCAGTTATCTCCTGTATGATAAACTCAAAGACATCCACTTCTGGGATAAGACCCCATGACTAAAACTGCTGGGAAAACTGGAAAATAGAATGACAGAAAGCAGGCATAGACCAACATCTTACATCGTATACCTAAATAGAGTAAAAATGGGCACACCGTTCATTCATTCGTTTGTTTATTTCTTTCCCGCACTTTATCTATTCACTTCCAGTTTTCAACATTCATTACAAACTTTCTCCCCATCTTTCCCTCGCTCCCACCCCAAGATACTGAGCCTCCCCAAATCTGCTCCTTCCCATATGCTGCCTCATTTCCCCCAAATTTCCAGTAGAGCAAGACTGATCTCCACACCCCAGTGCACACATACCTCACCTTCCAGATGCATGCAAAAACAATCTTTTTAAACATTTGTTTTTAAAACCTTGATTTCCATACTCCATCCCCCCTTCTCTTCCCACCCACCCTGACCTGGAAGATAAGCAACTCAACATAGTTTCCACATGTATAGTTATACAAAATGTTTCCATAGTAGTTACATTGTGAAAAACCAACCACATTTCCGTCCATCCTATCTCGCCCCCACTCTTTCCATTTTCTACTTTGCCCCTGCCCCTTCTCAAAAGTGCCTGCCTCTAACCACCCCCTCCCCTAATCTGCGCCCCCCCCCCCGCCACCATTCCTCGTCTTATCTCCCACCCCTCCTACAGGGCAAGATACTCAATTGAGTGCATGCTATTCCCTACATAAGCCAAACTCAATGAGAGCACGGTTAACCCAGTCCCATTC
>JAQQSW010014675.1:0-12056 GCA_028646575.1 Pseudocheirus occidentalis | reverse complement strand
AAAAAAAAAAAAAAAAGATTTCAATGATTACTAAAAAAAGTATGAGGCTGTAGTTAATTTCAAATCCTAACCACGAGAACATTATATATATATTCTAATCCTAAAACCAAATTCTAATATTTATTTTTCTGGTTCTGTACTTTGCAAATTATGATTTATACTGTTTATAAAAATATTTCATGCTTTTATTATGACTTTGGCTAAAAGATCATGTAATCTTGTTCTCAAACAAAAAAAAGAACCCCAGAAGGATCATACTTCTTTTAAATTTCTCTCTGGTCATTATACAGCTCTCCATAGGATGGGAACTATTATATTTAAAAATAATTAACTTTATGTAACTTTTGCATCTGCCAATAAAATTATTTTAAGAAATATCAGATGTGTTAAGCTGGTTTTGCTGACTTAGCTGGTTTGCTGTGTTAGCTCACAGAAAGCAAGTTCTGCAACACTTTTAGGTGCACATGTTTTTATATGTACATTTTACATATTATATATTATTCATGGTGTATTATTCTAATTACTCAACATATATTAAGTTTTCACATAAGTTTTTCAAAAAAAGATACTGGATATGAGATTTTTAAAAAATTCCTTATTTGTTCAATATTATGAGGAAAACGAAACCTTGCCTGATACAGTGAATAGAGAGCTCTCCTTGGCACCAGGAAGATCTGTATTTGTTTTGACTTTGACATGTACTAATTGTATGACTCTCAAAAAGTCACTTAAATTTTTAGTGCCATGTAAGTCTCTAAGACCACAAGTTGCTTATCATCATTGATGATTCTATTGTAGGAATCCCCTACATTGATGACGTTAGAGATCAGATCCTCCTTCCCCCCCAAATGAGGCAAACTATCTGGTTGAATTTGTAATAGCTTAGAAGAATTTGCTTTTCTTCTGAAGCTATTTCTCAAATGACACCATATAGACAGGTTGTGTGTAGTATGGGCATGAAACATGAAGATGTATTTCTATTTATTTCTGAAGAGATGCAAAGATATCTTCCAGCGAGCATATGAGAATTGGGGGTAGTGAAGAGATGGCCTGGATGCAGAT
The DNA here is from genome assembly GCA_028646575.1 of Pseudocheirus occidentalis. Taxonomy (NCBI): domain Eukaryota; kingdom Metazoa; phylum Chordata; class Mammalia; order Diprotodontia; family Pseudocheiridae; genus Pseudocheirus; species Pseudocheirus occidentalis. Next base: position 10,994 of record JAQQSW010014675.1, on the reverse strand, counting down.
ATGTGAGCCTACTGAAAAGGATAAAGGGAAATATACATTTGAGATATTTGATGGCAAAGATAACCATCAAAGGACACTTGATCTTTCTGGGCAAGGTAAGATATTACAATTATTCAACATATTATAATTGCATATTTAGTGGCTTATTTAGGACCAAATGAGGGGCAGTGTTTAATTGGAGTTGAAAGACAAGTGTTCAGATCTTGCCTCTGACTTGCTTCCTGTATGACTACAAGCAAAATTGTTTAATTTTCCTGAGGTATACACAAATTCCTTATTCATAAATAGGGATAATAACACCTATATCACATAAAGATTAAATGAAATAATGTTTTAAAGGACTTTGCAAACTGTAAAGTACAATATACTCATGTCCTCAAATAAACGCAAGCTATGCTGAAGTACTTTGTCAGTCCACCAGGACATTTATGTAGCAAAACACCAATTTGAGATCTTGGACAGATAAAATTAACTTTATAACTCTTTTGTTCATTTGTTATTTGACTAAAAAAGGAAAAATCTACTACTTAAGATTTTAGGTATCTTTGGAGAGAGAATATAACATTGAAACAATTCACTAATAGATTAAATATTCCTTTCCAGCTTTTGATGAAGCATTTGCAGAATTCCAACAACTAAAGTAAGATTTGCATAGCTTATTAATATTATACAAGATTAGCTCCTCTAATCCCTGGTTCCCACTCACCCTCTACCCCTATTCAAATTTATTTTCTGCCATGATACCTATGAACTTCTGGGTGTGAAAGCCTGTAGGATGGAGATAGCAATGGAAAAGTACATCAATGATTTATCATATTATAGGAGAAAAATTCTATTAAAGCATAAATGCATTGAAGAACTTAGGGTTATGAAAATTCACATTCAAAACTGGGATTTTAAAAAAAGCTTGTAGTAATGGCAAACATTTCCTCAGGGAAGGGGATGGAGTGAGAGGAGGGAGGAGTTATCCTATTTTAGGAGGTTTCTCAGGATACAGACAATCTAAAACAAACAGTGAAAGAAAGTGTTTGAGTGAGCAATCTTTCAGAATCACAGAATTTGTTGAGGTCTTCATGACTGCAAAACAAGCAAGATCCTCTAGTTAGTTGTGAGTAGAAGACAGCTGATGCTGTATTCTGCTGAGATCTTCAGTGGGAAAAAGGACAAAATAGTGACATTGGTGTCAGAGAACATTAAGTTTGAGGCCTGCTTCTGCCATTTACCAACTGTGGGCAAGTCATTTCAACTCCTTGGGCCCCAGTTTTCTTATTCATAAAATGGGAATATTAAGATTTACATTATCTAACCATATCAAAAGGTTTGTTTTTGTGAGGATCAGCTGAAGTAATGCACATAAAACTCTCTGTTAACTATAAATCGCTCCACAAATATAAGTTGTGTCTTGTTAACCACACACCTGATTGAGTTTTTCTACTTTACACCTGGTGGCTTTGGTCTCAGGTAAACAAAGCTTTCAAATTCCCAATCCAAGAGGTGGGAGTTATTAGGAAAGGGATAATTTATTTTTGTCAATTAGTTGACAAAGTATTACCATAAAAGGTTAATTCTGTCTCTTTTAATTATAACTTCCCATTTTCTCAAACTTCATAAATAAAAGATTAATTTTCTTTGTCAATATACTATCTTTTTTTTATAACTTTCTTCTCCTCTCCTCCCCACCAATCTTTAGGGCAGCTGCATTTGCAGAGAAAAGTAAGTATATTTCACATGACAGCAATGGCTAATTATTAGTCTCAGCACTGATTAGAGATCAATATTTTAACATATGCATGAATTTGTGTTGAATCTTAAGCATTCCTGCTCATGACATTTGGATAATTGCTTTTTTCATCTCATAGATCGTGGCAAGGTGATTGGTGGGTTGCCTGATGTGGTAACTATAATGGAAGGCAAGGTAAGAATGATAATTTTTGTGCAATCAGAGGGAGTTCATCATTTAGCCATTCTGAATGCATGAAAATGACTTAGATACCAAAGGCAATCTACTTTCTCTTCCTTATTGTTGTGTAATAAGAATACTTCAAAAGCTGTGGCATGATGATTGTCATTCCTAGGTATATAGGACAGCTTAGTCCAAAGTGTGCTGGGAAGTTCAATAAATATTTGAAGGAATACCATGACAGAAGAGAGAGAGAGAAAGAGGGGAAAAAGGGAAAGAGTAAGGGAGGGGAAGAAGAAGAAGAAGAAGAAGAAGAAGAAGAAGAAGAAGAAGAAGAAGAAGAAGAAGAAGAAGAAGAAGAAGGAGAAGAAGAAGGAGGAGGAGGAGGACGAGGAGGACGAGGAGGAGGAGGAGAAGAAGGAGGAGGAGGAGGAGGAGGAGGAGGAGAAAGGAAAGAGGAGAGAGAGAGAGAGAGAGAGAGGAGGATGAGAATGAGAATGAATGGAGATGAGATGGAGGCATGAATAGGTATTCAAGTATAATATGTGGAGTCACAGGGTTGTTGATAAGCCATTTCTAGAGGGAATATTAGCATTGCTTTGTGTACTATTCCCAGAGCAAGAGGTAGAAAGCTAGATGTGGAGGGTGGGAAGGTGAAGCATGATCAGGAGTCTGTGATCAGCTATATAGTAGGCTCTTACCAATCAAGATAATTGAATCAAAATAATTTAGTAAACAGAAGTATTTTTCACTGACATCCCATCTGACTTATCTTTTTCTATCTTCTTTCCCTTTCACTCATTCTCTTTAAAAGACTCTGAATTTGACTTGTACTGTATTTGGAAATCCTGACCCAGAAGTCATCTGGTTCAAGAATGACAAGGACATTGAACTCAATGAACACTTTGTGGCCAAAGTGGAACAATCGAAGTATGTCAGCTTATCCATCAAAGGGGTGACCTCCGAAGATTCAGGAAAATATAGCATCAATGTTAAGAACAAATATGGTGGAGAAAAAATAGATGTTACTGTGAGCGTGTACAAGCATGGTGAAAAGATACCTGAAATTTCTCCTCCCCAGGCAGCTAAACCAAAACTGATACCAGCATCCTCCTCAACTCAAGAGTAATAAGAAAAGCATGCCCATTTACCCGAGCAAATGCTCAAAAGGCAAAATGCTTTATCTAAGTAGTATATAAATAAGTCATAGTGGAGTGCTGTGCAGATAGAGAAGCAATTTAGGGTTATGCTTTGAAGAGAGTGCTTCTGTTTGCTTCTGTATACGTATCTAAGATTCTCTCTATGGAGGAATCAACCAACTAACAAAAACAGTTTAACAGGAAGAGACATGTAGCTGACACTGAAAGTCATGTGAGATAAAAATTAACTTTTTCATTAGTTTCACTATTGGAAACTAGCATCTAAGAACACAAATAGCATGTTGTGGTTGTGTGGATACCCATAGTCCATGCTGGTAGTGTTATTGTTAGGTAGTCTTGGTTTTCAGTAGTTTGTTCAAAATCATGCCTTTAGAGTAATTGAAAACACAGGTTACCTGAATCTACATTGTTTTTCTTGCTTTGGGCTAATAAAGCTTTAAAAGGCACCTTGGTGTGGGTCTCCCTCTTCCAAATCACACCTAAGTACTTCTGTTTATTCTCTCTGCTTGTTTAATTATGGCTCATTGTGCAATTTCACAGCTGGTAGCATGCAGACAGTGCACTTACAATCCGGAAGGCAAATGATGGTAAATCACATTTACTGTATGGCACCTACAGACAGTATTTCACCTGTTAGGGGCTGGAATCAGGCAGCTGAACGTGGCACAGGTTGTTATCCACAAAAATCATAGTTTTCTAAGAAAGCAACAGATGTTAATGTCATTATAGGCTTTCAAGGTTTAAAAAAATGCTATGTTTAATCTGAGGCAGAGTAGGGAGATGGAATATTGATCATACTAATTGATCATTCTAATATTCTCTCTAGAAAAGAGGGTTTTAACCCAGAGTTCACAATCCACTAAAGACTTCAGAGGATATGTGAACTAGGACAAGACAAAAGTTCATCTTTATTCAAATATAATTGAGTTCCTTTGTAATCATATGTATTTTATTTTATTTATTTAAATACATTAGGGATCACCAGACTACCAAAAGGATGCATCAAAGGAAAGTCAAATCAGGACATTTTTGGTCAAATGCTGCATGCTAGGCACCCTTCAAGTGCTGGGGATTCACAGAAAGACACAAGGCAGTCTTTGCTTTCAAGGATCTCATAGTCTAATGGAAAAAAGGTCAAAAACCCCAATGGTCTTTCTTGGCAAACATAGCAACAGCTATATTCTTTTATCCTCCCAATGACATTTAATTTAGTGAAGAATTTGTCAAGAGAATAGCTCAGTTCATTTGAAATGACCATCATTGAGTGGCTATTGAAGGAATACATTCTCCATAACTTCTTCAGAGAATTTTGAAAAATGTATATGTGATGTGAAATAGTCCTTAAATAATTTTTTTTTGCTCTTTCAGGAGAGGTTGTCCTTTGAGATATAAAACTGCCTTGTATTTAAATGGAAATTTCACAGTAAAGCTGTTATTTTTAAAATACCCTTTATACCATTGACTGGGAATATTCCATACAGCTGTAACTTTAAGTGCAATCAAAATACTATAGGTTGAACAACACTAAAGTCTAAATTTGTTTCTATTCCCTAAGAAACTGAGTAAGGTTCCATTATAGGTAAAGTGAGGAATAGCAAAAATATCACATTCTTCCCTACTTCAATGCAAGGGTTGAATTTAGCTGAGTTTGTCACTGCTACCTGGGTTAGCAATTTTCCTAGGTCTCCTTGGGCATAGCAACCAAGGTTAGACTTTTTTGGAGTCATACTTATTCTAGTTGCCAATTTGAGTTAAATAAACTTCTCTGATTTTCTTTTCATTAGAGCAAAATAATGTATTCAGAAATATCAGGTTTGAGTAGAGACAGTACAAAAGGCTATGACAGAAATATGCATGAGATTATAGAATGATCAATATCCCTGTAGACAGGAATTTTGGGGGAACTACTTTTCTCCAGCATAGGAAGGGCCCATTGACTTCAACATAAACTCAGCAGCAAGTTTGGGCCATGAAAGCCCTTTGGATAGTGATCTGTTTCTTTTATAACTGTAGATATTTGTCATGAAAAAAGAATCTGTAGATATTTAGGAGTTATTATTTAGCAGAAGTATACCCACTAGATTTCTTTAAATACAAAGTATTAAATAGTTTAAAATGTAACTATTTACAAAATTTCAACTATAACTACAATAAAAATAAGGGAGAATCTTTTAAAATATTTCCTTTGAAATCTAGAATTTCAATTTATTCCTGAGGCTCATGCTCCAAAACCAATTACAGTAAGTTTTAACAGTGATTAGCATACAGCTTTCATAAAAACAAATATTTCCTTTACAAAGTCATATTAGCTGTCAATGCAGTGGAAATCTACATATGAACTTAATGACTCATGAAAATTAAAATTGGTAAATAGGTTTACAAATTGATTCCAAAAAACAAGTACATTGATGGTGATGATTGCATGAAACAAATGAATATTTGTAGCCTTGTGACAAGAGGACCAATAAGGAGAGCTCATTATAAGTGCATATTGTGAAATGAGCTTTTATTATATTTATTCCATCCATTTATTTACTAAGGGGAAATTGATTGAACTGCGTACCTACAAATGAAAGTGTTCCACAGATTCTGTGTCTGGAGGCCTCTGAAATAACTTCAGAGGCAATATCTTAATACTATTATGAAATAGATAGCAACATATTTTTTATCACTATGCATTACTAAATAATTTTTAATGGTGCATGTATAAATCTTTGTTAATGTTCCATTCTCTCTAATTCTTCTCCTCAAGTATTACTCTCAATGTAAATCAGGTGCAAGATTATATGCAAGCATTTCAGTCTAATACACCTTGCCCCCAAATACTTATCAAACACTCTGTCATTGACTGACCTGATTCTGTTTGAGTTCAACCTGTCAGTGATAGGAAATGTAGGAATGACATTAGTTATTCATGGGAATTAGGAGTCTGAAGTACAAGTCCCATCTCTGACACTAACTAGCTTTGTGACCTTCAATTCAACTTCTTTGGGCTTTCATTGCTTCCCATGTAAAATAGGAGCCTGGGTGGTCTGATCTAGTTGGACTAGATGTCAGATTTAGCAGTCGATAAATACATGACTACGAGAAATGGAGGGCCTGGGACTTTTTTTTTTCTGCAGCCCTCACAAACATGAAGAGTCCAGACAAGAAGGCCTCAGGGCAAACCGGCTGAATATTCAAATTGTTAGCTGTAGTGAGCACCACCAGCTATTGCTTAGTGTTACCCTCCTCGGCTCAGAAGTCATAACCCGCCAGCTCTACCAACTTAGTGGTGGATCGAGAAGGATGCTTCAGTCTATGAGTCCCTGGATCACATACACATTACCCTCCCTCCCCAAAGTCACACAGAAGCAGTGAGGAGGCTCCTTCTTACTCACTTGCTCAGAATTCCTTTATGAGTATGTTGATTCTAGAAAGAAAGCCCATACTCAATAATTTCTCAACTCCCTTTGTTTCACACAGGCTCAACTATTCTTCCTGTATGTAGCTCTCTATGGGTACCCATATGTGTGTGCTGTGTGTTTCTCCTTACCTGCTTCCGACATTTATTCTCTAATTTAATAGGGATATCTGTGGGAAAGGAGATGGAATGAGTTTAGATCAAATGAGAAATTGTACGTAAAATTATTTTGCAAACTTTAAAACTATACATAAATGTCAACAATTGTTGTTCCATTCAAAATCTTGCTCTTGAAACAGCAATGACAACAAATAACAAACAGTCAAGGAAAAGGGGGCTTCCTGGAAAAAACCCAGGCAGCTTTTAAAAATTATGAAGCATGCAATTAGGGTTCTGTCCTATTCTTCTACACTGTCCTTCTATCATGTTTTACTATTCAATAAAATATAACATAATGTTAATTACTCCGATATAAAATCTGACACCAATACCTAGTTTATATTTATCAGGCATTTGATACATGTGACCATCCACAAATATACATGACATTATTTGGTTTGAAATACTTAACATGGTGATTGGTGATCTCTTAAAGTCATTGCTAGAGATTCCAAGGGGACTAAAATAAACCTTGTCCTCCCTTTCTGGGCACTCCTCACAGCACAGTATGTGGCTGGCATGTCCAGAGGCCAGATAAAATGTCAGCTGGTCATGCTGAATGAAGGTTCTGAAGTTTCTTCCCTGGCTGTCAGGATAATAGACTGGGCTAGCTTGGCTCGACTTTTTCTCTAAGCACCTGCTTCCCTTGAATCATCTTTGATGTAAGCCCTGTTTGTTTGAAAGAACACTCAGTATCAAAGCCTTCCTGAGGCCAGCTGAAGGCGGGCACTTTGTTTGGGCTTTTTAATGGCTTCCTTTGTTTTTAGTGAACATCTTTCCCCCAGACCACAGAGTTCAATCTCATTTCAGTCCACTCAGAAGGACAGTATTTTACTAGATTTGTTTTTAGAATAAGGCTTCTGAAATAATAACAGCTTTAGTGGTTTTAATCCAAGATCTCTAACTCTCTTTCCTTTAACATTTTTTTTAAGAAAGGGAAAAAAATCTATATTGCTTTTTACTGGTTCTGAGAGACCTCTAGGTGGTGCTCAAAGAATAAGCTATTAAGGTCTTTGAGGCTTGCCCAAACCAGATCCATCTTTTTGATGCAAACACATCACTTAGTGAATGGAAGATTATTAAAGGCATTATACTTATGCCAGTGACAAGGACGGGTCCAGCAAATTACTGTTTCCAGGAAATAGCAGGTCATTTTGAAGGCAATAATATTGCCTCTTAATCTTCACATGATACACATTAGGAGGAATAAAACATACCTTGTGAGATGTTACAAGACTCTTATTACGTCAGTGAAGTCATAAAAAAAGATGTGATCTATCTATACATTAAATTTGGGGTATGAATTTTAAATATTCCATGTTTCAAAAAGGCGTGTCAAATGCAGCAGGCTTCCTCATTTTTCAAGGCAGTAAATCACAGCATCCAGAATTTCCCATTAAACTGAGGATACTGCAGAGCCCTCATGCAGGGCTGAGCAGAGGGGGATCTGCTTCCTTCTCAGACTGCATATGCCCAGGTGCACCTTTTTGTCCTTGAATTAAGTCCTCCTCCCTCCTTTGAATGTTAAATTAGTCATTTTCATAAGCAGGGAAATTCTTACACTGTGCCATTTTCTATTTGGGATGTGTTCTAAGGAGGAAATTGTATCTGAACTGGAAGAATGCTGTTCTAGTATCTAGGAGACCGGGTCCTGCAATGAGCCAGAAAATTTAATTATGCAACTTTAAATTGGAAGACTTACTTAAAGTCCAAGAGGCCAGGGACTGTGGTATATTTAAATCACACGAGATTATGTGGTTAAAATGCTTTCTAAATCTTAAAGCATTATATAAGTGAAAGTTATTATTACATTGGAGAGGCTCCATGGTATAGTAGATAGTTGGCCTCAGAACTGGAATTTGAACCCAATGTCCTTTAGCTCAAAAGCCATATCATTTCCCAGTGTTTTATTCTGCATTCTTTCAAGTGAGCAAGCAGTTATTAAGTGCCTGTCATGTTTCAGACGCAGGGCCAAACCCTGGGGATTAAAAAGAAAGGAAAAAAAAAAACCCAGCCCCCTGCCCTCAAGGAACTCACAATCTAATCTTCCCTCAACAGAGTTATCTAAGGGGTCAGTGGCTGCAGTAGTTTTCTTTTAGAAATCCTCTCATAGAGATTATCCGAATTCTGAATATATGATAATTTTTCAGGAGAGCAGCCTGGACAGCCCACTGTTGATCAGCATGGACGCTACTGATTAGTGTCCAGGGCCTGAGCTGGTCTATTCCTCCTCAGGCAAAATGAGCCCTTACCATACTGCTGCAGACAAAGCAGACAACCTCACAGGGTTGTTGTTACAATCCAGTGAAATAATATTTGTAAAAAGCACTTAGTTCCTGGCACATAGTAGACCCTCTACAAATGCTTATTGCACCCCATTTAGCCTTATTGCAACTCGGAATTCCAAGGCTCAAGTGATCCACGAGCCTTAGCCTCTGGAGTAGCTGGAATTCTAAGTATGTGCCTCCTTACTAGGCCATAGTTCTGTGTCTTGTAGCCTCACATATGCCTGTTGACTTGAAGAAAATGGTTGGGTTGCTAAGATTAACCCTCTCATTCTAAAAGTGAGAAAATTAAGGTGGAGGGTCTTGGTTTAGTTAACAAGTCTAATAAGTGGGAGAGACAAGATACAAAACTAGGACATTTGGTTCTCAGAGTGTGTTTTTTTAAGTTTAATTTAATTTTTTGTTTTGAACTAGATCTGATAGATTAACTTTGTGACCTTAGGCAAGTGCCTTCACCTCTATAAGTCTCAACTTTTTCATCTGTAAAATAAAGTGCCTTCTAGCTCTCTAAGTCTATGAATTGAAAGATGGAATGAGAAATTGAATATGCATTGCCTCATTTTTCATTTACTTCAAAAATGGCATTTTAGTCAGGAGGGGTATACTCTGAATCATTGGTATTTAATCAAACACTTTTAAACAGAATTTTTTAAAAAATGACTTTTATATTAAAGGTAAAAGGAGGGTGAAAGAAATTTGTTCATAGGGCAGGTTTTTGAAAAATCTTTCAGGCAAGTTGCAAGATAAATATCATAAGCTATTGCTGATTCTTTTTTTCTTTATCTACCTTAGTTCCCCCCCACCTGCATCACATATTACTTATCAGTGATAATGCTGAATTAGTTTGTTTATTTGTTAATAAGGAAATTATCAATATACTTTGCTTAAAACAGAAATAGAAAGGGCACTAGAGGAAAAGTGATATTAAAATAAGAAGCAACCAAGACCACTTCTAACTCTAAATCTTTTGACTCTATAAGGAATGTAGAAATGGAAATCAATCTAGGTTCTAAGGGTATAGACATCAGAACTGAAAAAATCCTCAGATATAATCTAGTACAAAACTCATTTTACAGATGAGGAAAATTAAGACCCAGAGATATTAAACAATTTACTCAAGGTCACACAGATGCTATCAGAGTAGAGATTAAAACCAAATTCTTATGTTTCCAAATCTAGTGGTTTTTCCATTCTGTACTGACTCTAATTAGCTATATGACATTGTACAAATGTTTTCACCTCTCTCGTCTAATTTTTTGTCATCTTAAAATGCACCTTTTTGGGGAAAATGACCTTAGCTTTATGGTCTCATCTAGCTCTGATATGTTATGATTTTAGCTTTGTTTTTTCTCAGTTTGTTAATGAGGTACTTCATCCTCTTGGCTCTTGACATTTAGGTGGGCCTTGGGATATACCAGACTGAGGTAGAGAGGGGAAAATCAGTATGTTAGCATCATGGCCTCCTGTGTGTTTATCAAATCAGATATGCTTGTTCAGGATGATTTGGAAAGCGTTTAGCTTCATTAGAGACTTCTTTGTCCAATAACAAAGAAACAATAAATTATAAGGTACAGATGGTTCCAATAGACATTATTATTTTATTTTTTTAATAGGGAAACAAGAAGAAAACTAACTGAAACCATTAAAAAAAACTTTTGAAGAAACATGGTTGGTGGCCAATACAGAAACATTATAGATTATATACTCCAATTTTTGAATTCACATAAATATAGGAATATACACACACACACACACACACATATATGTAAAGCCAATCAACAGTAGATTCCTGAGAGAATGCTACTGTGAACAGCCTTTAAGATTTGAATTACAATATTAATTAATTAGTCTCAATATTATATCTTATTACAGAAAGGAACAAGGAACAAGAGAAGAATCAGCTGGTTTCCCTAAGGGAGAAACCAGCTTCACATTTTAAGATTCAATCAATCAATTAACAAAAGGAATGACCTAGTTTCCCTAAGAGGGATTCAATCAATCAATTAACAAAAGGAATGACCCAGCCTCCCTAAGAGGGAGTTGATTCAATCAACAATTCACAATACACTGATCTTCCACTCATGGAG
>JAQQSW010014674.1:0-12056 GCA_028646575.1 Pseudocheirus occidentalis | reverse complement strand
GATACAACTTTACTTTCATTTACTCTCATTGAATTTGGCTTAGGGAAGGAAAGAAATAAACTCTAAATTGAGTATCTTGCCACATAGGAGAATAGGGGGGAGGGGTGCTGGAAGCATTCATCTCAGTAAAGGGACAGGGACAGGGTAGAGAACAAAACGGGGGGGGGGGCTGCAGGATAGGAAGGAGCCTATTAAAGCCAGAATTAACCTCTCACAATTTGCCCACCATGGAGATGTTCTGTGTAATTACACAGGTACAGCCTGTATTGAATTGCTGCTCCTCCCAGTGGGGGTGGGTAACAGGGGAGGAATTGCAAGAATCTAGTATTTAAAGCTATACAATTAAGTGCAGCTGGGAAATAATACATACAGGGACAGGGGCAGGGTAGAGCTCCCTACCCTGCTAGAAAGCTAGAGAGGTGTTGGAGGAGGGCATAAAAGGGAACAGATTGTGGGAGGGGTCTTACAGTGGGATCGATGTTCTGGGCTGGGGGGTAGGGACAAAAAGGGGAGAAAATTTGTAACTCAAAACCTTGTGGAAATGAATGATGTAACCAAGAAAATAAATTAAAATAAAAAAAAGAACAAATTAACTCAAATGGCAAAAGAGGGCCAAAAAGCCAATGAGAAGAAGGATGCCTTAAAAAGTCAAATCTGCCAGATGGAAAAAGACTCTCAATAGCATTATGAAGATATTAATTCCTTCAGAATTAGAGTGGAACAAGTGGAAGCAAATGACTATGAGAAATCAAGATACTATTAAACAGTTACAAACAAATGAAAAAATAGAAAGCAATGTAAAATATCTCCTTAAAAAAACCACTGACCTGGAAAATAGATCCAGGAGAGACAATTTCAAAATTATTGTTCTACCTTAAAGCCACAATCAAAAAAAGAACTTGGAAAGCATCCTTCAAGAAATTTTCAAGGAAAATTGTCCTTATGTTTTAGAATCAGAGGGCAAAATAAAACTTGAAAGAATTTACCAATCACCTCTTGAAAAGGATCCCCAAAAGAAAACTCCTAGAAATGTCATAGCCAGGTTCTGGAATCCCCATATCAAGGAGAAAATATTACAGACTGCCAAGAGAAAACAATTTGAATACTGTGGAAATACAATTAGGATAACCCAGGATCTGGCAGCTTCTACACTGAGGGATGGAAGGACCTGGAATATGATATTCCAGAGATTGAAGGATCTGGGATTAAAACCAAGAATCACATATCCAGAAAAATTGAGTATCATATTCCGGGGTAAAATATTCAGTGAGGTAGAGGACTTTCAAGCATTCTTGCTGAAAAAACCAGAACTTAAAAGAAAATTTGGCATTCAAACACAAGAAGCATGAGAAGATAAGCATGGGAAAGAAATCATAAGGAACTTATCAAAGTTGAACTATTTACATGCCAATATGTAAAAATGACAATAGTAACTTATGAAACTTTTCTTAGTAATGAGGATAAGTGAAGGGAATATAAATGTGTGTGTGTGTATACTTACACATGTATTTATATAGGAAGGTATATATGTGTACGAATACATATCTGAGCATGTGTGCATATGTATATGTACATGGAGGGTACAGGATCAATTGAATATGAAAGGATGATACTTTAAAGGTGAAATTCTGAGGTGGGAGAGGACTAGAATGAGAGGAGACAGGGAGAGATAAAATGGAGCTAATCATCCCGTATAGAAGAGGCAAGGGATAACTGTTACTACTTTACTTTCATTTACTCTCATTGAATTTGACTTAGGGAAAGAATGACATAAATCCTAAACTGGGTATCTTGCTACAAAGGAGAGTAGGGGGGGATAGGTATGAGAGGCGGGATGACGGAGAGGAGGGCAGGGTCTGGGGAGGATTGCTGGAAGTACACATTTCAGTAAAGGGACAGGGACAGGGTAGAGAATAGAACAATGGGGGGGGGCAGGATAGGAAGGAGGGACATATTATCAACCTCTCACAATACGTCCTCTGTGGAGATGTCCTGCGTAATTACACATGTACAGCCTGTATTAAATTGCTTGTCCCTCCATACTCTGCCTATGTCTCTTTGTACTCTTTCAGATTTTTGGGGGGAGCATGATCTTTGATGGCCTGTGGATACTCTCATTCAAGCCCCTTTTTTCTCTTCCTTCTGTCTGGACACTGGATCATTGCCTCAGACAAATAGATTAGCTTATTGCCCCATTGCTTGAATGCGAATTTCATTCCCTACCTCTTGCAGTCCTCATTTTCTCTCCTAACTACACATTTATGCCAAAGCTAGCTCCAGACCACTCCAATATTTTGTGACCTTAGCTATCTTCATCTGCTGCTGATCTAGAATCATAACCATACAGATGGAAGGGAACTTATTCCAAAGCATTCATTTTATGTATGAGGAAATTGAGGACTACGAAGGCAAAATTATTTGCCTGAGGTTACACAGGTAAGTGACAGAGCAAGGATTTGAATCCATAACCCTTGAATCCAAATTCATCCCCTTTTCCCACTCTGCTGTAGCAGCAACCATACTGGCACACCCAGGATGACTGCTAGCACAGATTCTTAGATCTGCTTTACTAGGAAAGATAGCTGTTCAAGGGGTCACCAGTCTTTTTAATCACATTCATTAGTTCAGGGGAAAAATCAGCACCCTGAACTTCAAAGAAAATCCAAACAAAGAAAATACAAGCAAAATACAACAAAGACCAACAGATAGGGCTTCTGTCTAAGAAATTAGCACAGATAAACATACAGATCCAACTGTCTAACCAAGGCAATACATACATAGTTACCAGAGAGAGAGGCATCAATATCTGGGTTTTCAAATCCAGGGGACTCCTTAATGGCTAGCCAGAGTCTCATCTGGCCAAATCACAAGAACACTCTTCCAATGAGTGAGCCACAAAGTGAAATGCTAACCACAGAGAATATTTACCCTTTTCAGAGCCAGAGGACATCACAACCCTCATGACTTAGTGCCTGATTAGAAATTAACAAATGGTGTGAAAGCCTTCCTAACAAGCAAGCCTCACTTAAGCAAACTTCCCTTAACAGGCTCCACAGAGGCTTCTTAATGGGCAGGGAAGATCTTAAATCCCATTAACATTACATCTGCCACATAGGACTCCTCTCCTGCCCCAGGAATGACAAAAATCAAAGAATTCTAGAACTGGAATTGAAGCTGGATATCATAGATCCTACTTTTTAACTTTATAGATGAGGAACTTGAGACCCAGTGAGAGCTAAAGCAGTTGACTGGAGTTGCATTGCTATATGCAAATCTGGAACTTCAAGTCCAATCAGAGTGGGAAGTCCTTCCATTTGAGTCGGCCTACTTGTCAGGGCATGTGTAGAATTGAATAACATCCCCGTACCCCCTAAAATTGTTCAAGAAAATCACTCAGCACCAGTGATCCATTGGTATAACTTGCTAATCTGGTAACCAGACAGGATCCATCCGTTCAAGTAACAAGAGGGAAGAGATGAATTGGTAAGTATTGGATGGGGGCCAATTTGTTTAATTATTACTTTTTCTAAAGCCAATTTGCAAAAAAACTTGTTGATCAGTTGTTTCAGCAGTGTCCAACTCTTCGTGATCCCCTTTGGGGTTCTCTTGGGAAAGTTACTGGAATGATTTTTCATTTCATTCTCCAATTCATTTTACAGATGACTAAACTGAGGCCAACAGGGTTAAGTGATTTGCTCAGGGTCATACAGTAGTAATTGTTTGAGGCTGGATTTGAACTCAGGTCTTCCTGACTTTAGACCTAGCAAGCTATCCAATGTGCCACCTACCTATATAAAGCCAAATAATTCAGGGACACATTCGTATTTCAAGTAAGATATCAAGAAATATATCAATCAATTTCAAGTAAGATATCCTCCACTCAGGTTTCACAAAGAGGAAACAGAATCTATTCTAGGAAAATAAGTCAAGATAAGAAGGATCAGAAGGCACTGGGGTATACACACAACTGGGTACAGGGTTGGCTCAGGTTGGGCTGGCTCATTCAGTGTCTGGTATTGGCAGCTGAGTGATTACAAGACATAGATTACAGTAGAAGAAAACTACAGGCCTTTATTTGACCTCATAACTTATGTACTCTTCACCATAGAATCATTGTCCTCATATTGTTGAGGGATAATGAATGAAGAGAAGAAAAATATGCCCCCCCCTTTACACTTCCCATCTCTATCTCCTTTTTCTGTTCCCTTTTCTCTTAATTATTCTCTGTGAGAGTGTTCCACCACCACTTCATCAATGTAACAACTACTTTTCTTAGGAAAAATTAGTTCCTGTTCACTATTCCCAAGGAGGAAGACAGGAGGAAAGATAAGAGAAAGGAAGAGGGAGAAATGAAAGGGGAGAAGAGAAAAGACAGGAAAAAAGGGTAGAGAAGAAGGAGAAGAAGGAGGTGGGGTATGGGAGAGGAAGGGGAAAGAGGAGGAGGAGGAGAGGAGAGAGAAAGAGAAGGAGAGAGGGAGGGAGAGGAAGAGAGAAAGAAAGAGAGAGAGCACCTTTTAATTACAGAATGCCATATTTATCAGAAACCATTGATATAATCTTTAATCCTACACTATCTTGGCCTTTTACTTCTTGGAAATGGATGGGCCAAGACTTCCTGTGAGCGCTGCTCTGAATGAAAGCAGAGTTGGAGTTTTGGGTGTTATTTCCCAAAGTGAAAGCTTGTAATTAGGCTGTAATCTCAGCATTATGACCCATAATAAGTAATAAATTCTTGCTGATACTGACTGGTTGGATATTTCTGATTCCATGCAATGTAATGAACTGAACCTTACTATCTCTAAAAAGGATTGTTCTGTTTCATCAAATCTCAGGGCTAGAAAAGGCCTGTAGGGTCTTCTAGTCTAACCTGTACTTGAAGCATGAATAGGACATAAGCCACAAGTGGTCATCCAGTCTTAAGACTTCTCTTAGGACAATCCATTTCAATTTTGTATGGGTCTAGAATTTGAAATTTTGTCAGTTATCCCCAAATCTCCTGTCTAATGCACCCAATATTCTTTTTTTTTTTTTGAGAGGGCAGTTGGGGTTAAGTAACTTGCCCAAGGTCACATGGCTAGTTTTTTTTGTGTGTGTTAAGTGTCTCAGGCCGGATTTGAACTCAGGTACTCCTAACTCCAGGGCCTGTGCTCTATTCACTGTGCCACCTAGCCGCCCCCACCCAATATTCTTTTAAAAATTGATGCTCATCGCTATTTTCTGATGATTACTTCCATTAATACAATCCTCCCCTGGAACAAATAAATACAATTCAGCAAAACTGAAGTCATTATGGGTCAGTATATTAACTGGAGCTCTGGAGGTTTTCAATATTATTTTATTTTATGCAATTATGGTCCTTTGGTAAATTGGGATTTTTTGGGTTCTTCTTACTTTATTCTTCATGAATTTCTACAATTCTTCACAACTTTCTTTGAATTATCCATTTTCATAGTATCCTATGGCAGAAAAATATCTAATCACATTCATATACCATAATATACTTAGTCATTCACTAAATCACTATGGCTAGATGGTGCAGTAAATAATGCACTAATCCTTATGTCAGAAAGACCTGAGTTCAAATCAGCCTTAGGTACTTAACAAGTTTTGTGACCCAAGTTACAATCACCATCTGTCTCATTTTCCTCATCTGTAAAATTGTAATAAAAATAGCACCTACTTCCTGGGGTTGTAGTGAGGATCAATGAGATAATATCGGCTGAGCACTCTGCAAGCTATAGAGGGTGATATAAATGCTACTTCTTTTATTAACTGATGCACTTTCTCTTAAATTCTTTGTTATTACAAAAGTGCTATTCTAAATGATTTTTTTTAACGTATAGGAGTTTTCCTTCTGTCTTTCACTTCTTTAGTGTATAGTACTCAGTTATATTAGTGGCAGGTCAAAGATAATGTATAGCTTAATATGAGTTCAGTATAGATCCAAATTGTTTTTACAGAATGGTTGAAAAAATTCAGAGCCCCACAAATAGTGAACTAATTACGGTACCTATCTTATCATAGGTCTATTAAAATTATCATTTTGATTTTTATATTTGTAAAGTGTGAGGTGAACATTGTTTTAACTTGTATTTTTCAATGAATCAATAGATAAACATTTATTAATGATCTACTATTTTTCAGGCACTGTAGTAAGCACTGGAGATACAAAAAGAGGCAAAATATTAGTCCCTGCCTTCGAGGACAAAATACAAACAAATATATACAAATGTAGGATATGTAGGATATGTAGGATAAACAGGAAATAATTAATAGAGAAAAGGCACTAGAAATAAGAGGGGTTTGAAAAAGCTTCCTTTATAAAATGAGATTTTAATTGAGGCTTGAAGGAAGCCAGGGAAGCCAGTAGGTGGAGTTAAGAAGGGAGAGCACTCCAGGAATGGGCAACAGCCAGAGAAAATGCCCAGAACTGAGAGGAGTGTTGTGTTAGTGGTACACCAAGAAGGCCAGTGGTACTGAATTAAAGAGTATGTGGTGGGTAGCAAAGTATAAGAGGACTGGAAAGTTAGTAAGAGGTGAGGTTATGAACGCCAAAAAGAAAATTATACATTTGATTTTGGAGGTAATAGAAATTTATTGAGGGAAAGAGTGACATCACTGGACCAGTGCTTTAAGAAAATCACTTTGGTGGCTGATTGGAGGATGGATTAGAATGGAAAAGAGACCTCAGGTAAGCAGAACCACCAGTTGGCTTTTGCAGTAATCTAGGAGTGAGGTAATGAAAGCTGCAGTAGAGTGGTGGTAGTGTTCTAGGATAAAAGGGGGCATGTATAAGAGATGTTGCCTAGGTCAAATTGACAGCTCTTGGCCAGGGCGAGGTGATAAGTAGTGAAAAGGCCAAGTTGACTCCTAATTTGTGAGCCTGAGGGACTGGGAGGATGCTAGTCACCCTATAGCAATAGAGAAGGTAAGAGGGAGGAGATGGTTTAGGGATAATGAGTTCTGGTTTTGACATGCTTAATTTAAGATGTCTAC
This sequence comes from Pseudocheirus occidentalis, assembly GCA_028646575.1. Taxonomy (NCBI): domain Eukaryota; kingdom Metazoa; phylum Chordata; class Mammalia; order Diprotodontia; family Pseudocheiridae; genus Pseudocheirus; species Pseudocheirus occidentalis. The sequence continues at coordinate 5,060 of JAQQSW010014674.1, read as the reverse complement.
CGAACATGTAGTTTGAGATGTCTGAAAGACAATCACAGGTGTAAAGCTTGAGATCAGTGGATTGGGTGAAGCAGGATAGGTAGATCTGAGAATCCCCAGCATAGAGATAGTAATTCCATGAGAGATGAAGAGATGACCAAGTGAAGTAGTAGAGAGGGAGAAGAGAAGGGGACCTAGGCCAGAACCCTCAGGGAAAGCTATGGTTAGAAGGTGGGATGTTACAGATTCAGTTGTTCCTCTATTTCATCTTATTAGAGATTGGGCGAATTCTTTCATATGGTTGTTGATACCTTGAATTTCTTTTGAAAAATTTTTATTCATATTATTTTTCCACTTACACACTGACTAATGGTGTTTATTTGTATTAGTTTTCTGTGTATAATGGATACTGGACCTTAATCAGAGATACTTACTATATAATTTTCCCCTAGTTAATTGACACTATTACGATATTCTATGTTTTATTCATGCAAAATCTTTTCAATTTTATGTGACTGAAATTGTCCATTTTATCTTCTGTGATCCCTCTACATTCACTGTTTACCTAAGAATTTTTCTCCCAATCCCTTACATAAGCAAGAGACTTCTTTCCGTTGTCCTCAGCTTTTGTAAATGATGTAATTATTTTTTTTAGGTCATGTATCTCTTTGCAGTTTTGTGGCAGAAGGAATAAGATGTAATCTAATGTTTGGAACCTTATTATTAATAAATTGGTTTAAAATTTTTCCCAGCAGCTTTTAATATAATAGGGAATCATTTCCCCAGTAATTTGCATAGTCAGGCTTACCAAACACTAGTTTACTATGGTCAATTATTTCTTAGTCTTATTTTTTAAAATTTCATTCATTTTGAATTTAAATACAAAGAAAATGAAAATAATGTTTCTCTGTACACAGAGCAACATAAAAAGAGGATTCAATATAAAATAATGAATTTCCATTTCACAGTTTACTTAAAAAACACTTATTCAATAATTAATACAGATCCATATGTGCAAAAATATTTATAGCAGTTCTTTTTGTGGCAGCAAAGAATTGGAAATCAAGGGGATGCCCATCAATTGAGGTATAGCTAAACAAGTTGTGGTATATGAATATAATGGAAAACTATTATACTATAAGAAATGGGGAACAGATGGACTTCATAATAACGTGGAGAGACTTACATAAATTGATGCTGAGTGAAGAGAGCAGAACCAGGAGAACTTTGCACACAATTACAGACACATCGTATTTGTGATGACTGACTTTGATAGAGTGGGCTCCTCTCAGCAATGCAAGGTTATAAGACAACTCCAAAAGACTCATGATGGAAAGGGATATCCAAATCCAGAGAAGAGAACTACAGAGTCTGCATGTAGATTGAAGCAGACTACTTTCTTACTTTTGTGTTTCATTTTATTTTGTTCCTTCTTTCTCATTGTTTACTCCATTGGTTATAACTCTTCCTACAATTTGACTAATGTTTAATGTGAAGATATTTGTAGAACCTATATAGGATTGCTTGCTGCCATGAGGGAGGATGGGAGGAGATAGAGGGAGAGATGGAACTCAAGGGATTATGAAATTGAATGATGTAAACTAAAAGTAAATAAATACATTTTAAATACTACACATCTTTTTCAAAACTACTCTGCTTTTCTATTCTTCCTTGTAAGTTTTATTTTGTTCTCTGCTGTGCCTGATTAAGGTCCAGTATCCATTATACACAGAAAACTGATACAAATAAACACCATTAGCCAGTGTGTAATCCCTTCCCTAGAGGGATTTTATATTTTTATCCCACCCTAGAGAAGGCTACCATTAGACACAAATGTATGTGCATATACGTAAAAACCATAGTGTATATATATATATGTACATATACAAATATATACATATATATTTCTACTTATCAGTTCTTTGAATGTGGACAGTATCTTCCTTCATAGGTCCTTTGTACTTGATTTGAGTACCAATAATGCTAAAAATGACTTAGTTGTTCAAAGTTTTTCTTAGAACAATATTGCTGTTAATGTGTATAATGTTCTCTTGGTTCTGCTTATTTCACTTTTCATTATTTCATGCAAGTCTCATAATTTCTTATAAGACAGTAGTATTCCATCACAATCACATACAATGACTTGTTTAGCCATTGCCCCTTGATGGACATCAAATTACTCTCCAGTTCTTTGCCACCACAAAGAGAACTACTATAAATATTTTAGAACATGTAGGCTCTTTTCCTTTTTCCCCAGTCACTTTGGAAAAGAGGTCTACTAGTAGTATGACTGAATCAGAAGGTGCATACAGTTTTATAATTCTTTGGGCACAATTACAAATGGCTCTCCAAAATGGTTGGATCAGGTCACAGTTCTACCAACAGTGAATTAGTGTCCCAATTTTTGTAAATCTCCATCATTTGTTATTTTCCCCTTCTATTATTTTAGTCAATCTGATAGGTGAGATTATATCTTGAAGTTGTTTTAATTTGCATTTCTCTAATCAATAATAATTTAGAGCATTTTATATGACTATATATAGTTTTGATTCTTCATTTAAAATACCTGTTCATAACCTTTTACTATTTATAAATTAATAATAATATGCATTTAAAAAATAAATTTGGCAACATTCTTTATATATTTGAGATATGAGACCATTATTTGAAAAACTGTCTATAAATTTTTTTCTCAAAGAGGCTAGGTAGCACAGAGAATAGAGCACTGGTCCTGGAGTCAGGAGGTCCTGAGTTCAAATGTGGCCTCAGACATTTAACACTTACTAGCCCTGTAACCTTGGGCAAGTCACTTAACTCCAATTGCCCCTCCAATTGCCCCTCCAAAAAGAAAAAAAATTCTCTCGATTTTCTCTTTTCCTTCTAATCTTGGCTACATTGGTTTCTGGGTCTTGTTTACCTAATATCTTCCACTGATAGATTTTTTTTTCTATTTTCAAGTAAGTACCAAATAGCTTTTGTGATTACTGCTGTGTAATTTGAGATTTTGTAATGGTAGATGTCCTTATTCATACTTTTTTCATTATTTCCCGTCAGTTTCTTGAACTCTTCCCCACCCAAAAGAATTTTTAAAAATCTATATGTTTTTTATAAAGAAACCTCTTGGTATGGCAATACCTCTTGGTATTACTTTATTAGTAATGCAAAATATTGTCAACTACTTTAGTTCTTATTGTAACTTTTATTATATTGGTGTAGCCCAAACCAATCATGACTCTCAGATCTTTCATGCATTTTGAAATTGTTTTGAATAGAGTTACTTTGTTTCTACTAAGTTTTGTTAATAATGTATAGAGACTGGAGATTTTTGTGGGTTTATTTTATATTCTATCCTACTACTATATGTTTTTCTCCCATCTCATACTTGTTCAATTTATTATTTGAATCCAATTTTAGGACTTTGTATTTATCTCTATGAAATGCATACTGGTTCTATCACTGAAAGTATTATTTGATCCAGAGCAATGTTACAGAACAATTTGTAAGTATACTCCTCATATATACAAATATATCCCATATATCCTTATCCAAAATATTGCCTAGAATAGAGCTAAAGACAGACACTCTACTAGAAACTCCGATCGAAGTTGGCATTGATCTATTGATAAGCATTCTCTGGGTGTGGTTGTTGAAACATTTCCAAATTCATATATGTGCTAGTGTATACTTCATCTTGTTCTGAAAGATATCATAAGAGAGTATGGAATTGATGTAAACTAAAAGTAAATAAATAAATTTAAAAAAGAGACAGTGTGGCATTTGGCAAATTTATTTTTCTGAAGAATTATGTATTGTGGCTACACACCCATAAAATTATGAGCCCAGACAAAGTCTAGGACTCTCAGACTCACAAAAATACAGAGAACACATCTCTCGCTGAAGGCAGATTGGCAGCAGGGGCTCATGCAGCAGCCAGGAGTGGAGGCTGGAATAGCCTGAAGCCGAGACCTCGGCCAGGCCTGGGGTGGTGGGAAGGAGCCGGGCTGAGCTGAGCCGAGCCCTGCCCCACCGCAGCCAGTCTTCAGAGGTTCTACAGCCTCCAGCACCTCCACATCTGCCAAGGCATGAGGAACGGGAGGGAAGAGGGGCAGCTCTCACCAGCCCAGGCCAAAACCGCAGCCGTGGCCAGGCCCCAGGGCGGCCAGGAGGCATGAGCCTCCCAAGCCGCAGCTTGAGTCTACTTCAAAGAAAATCTAAAGCACCTTCCTGAGGGGATCTTAAAAAGCCCGCAAACCAGGGTCAGAGACGGTTAGTGAAAGTGAAACTTTGAAAATTAATTTGGGGGCGGTAAAGCAGTTCGGCAAATCTGCCCCCGGGAAAAGGAAGCAGTGGGGGAAGGGGACTGCTGGAACCGGTGGCGGCCCCCACCAGGCTGCTTCAGAGCCTGTGGACTCCGCAGAGGGGCTGAATCAATTGATCAGGGCCAAGTGCTCTTGCGTTGAGCGGCCTGGATCCGGATCGTGGTCTTGGGTGGTGGTCCTGGGGTGCACTTTCAGCAAGCCAAAGCTGGAGGGACTTGCAACACCCCCCTAATAGCTCCAGCAGTTGGGAAAACCCCAGTGATTTGGAACAGAGCTTCCCCCCTTGGACACAGAGTTTTACAGAGCTAAAAAAACCAACCAATTAATTGAATGGCCAACATGAAGAAAAGGAAGGAAAATAAAAACAGCAATAAAACTCTAGAATTATTTTTTGTGGATAAAAATGGTCAAAGCATGGAACGGGAGGAAGAGAGCCCAGAACTCAGAACTCCCACACCAAGTGCTTCCAAGACAACTGAAGAATGCCTAGAAGCTATACATCAACTGAAAAAGGACTTTGAAAACCAAATAAGAGAAGTGGAGGAAAAATTGGGAAGAGAAATGAGAATGATATGAGAAAATCATGAAAAGAGAGTCAACAACCTGACTGAAGAAAACAACACTTTAAAGAATAGATTAACTCAAATGGCAAAAGAGGCCCCAAAAACCAATGAGGAGAAGAATGCCTTAAAAAGTCGAATTTCCCAGATGGAAAAAGAATCTCAAAAGCATTCTGAAGAGAATAATTCCTTCAGAATTGGA
>JAQQSW010014673.1:0-12056 GCA_028646575.1 Pseudocheirus occidentalis | reverse complement strand
CCATCATTGGAATGGATGCACTTCGAAGACAGGAACTACTTCTGATTTTTTGGGAGGGGAGGGCTACCACCAGTGCTTAACGCAGTGCTTGAAAGAGAGTAAACACTTAAAAAAGAATCGATGGCTAGCTGAAATTTGTTTAATTGACATTTACACAGCACGTTAAGGTTTCCAAAATACTATATGCACATGGGGCAGCTGGGTGGCACCATAGTCACCATAGTTCATGGAGCACCAGGCCTGGAGTCAGGAAGACTCATCTTCCTCACTTCAAATCCACCCTCAGACACTTACTGGCTGTGTGACCCTGGGTCAGTCACTTCACTCTGCCTCAGTTTCTTCATCTGTAAAAGGAGCTGGAGAAGGAAATGGCAAACTGATCCAGTATCTTTGTCAAGAAAACCTCAAACAGGGCCATGAAGAGTCTGACATGACTAAACACTAATCTATGCATTATCTCATTTGATCTCAACAACACCCCTATAAGATAGTTACTATTATTGTCCCCATTTCTTAGGTGAGGAAACTGAGGTAGTGACAGATAGTTCAGTGTCTAAAGTGAATTTAAACCTAAGCTTTCCTGAGTTCAAGCAGCATTCTATCGAGTAGGCTATACTGCCTGCATGCAATGGGAATAAATCCTGAGGAAAGGCAAAGGGAGAGGGTAGAGTGAGGGCAGCTTTCTTGGAGGAAGTGTGACAGAAAAGAAATGATAAATGCTCTAGACGGGAGTAACAGGAGCAAAGAGGTAAAGATGTAGGGTAGGTCAACAAGATTTATGGGAAGGATTGGAAGGAGGATTGGCCTGACTGGACCCCAGGGGCATCTTGAGAGCTGAGGGAGGTAGAGGCAGTGGGGGAGGTATGGGGAGGCCCCAAAATGCCAGACTGAGGTGGGGTCAGCCTTATTAGAGGACATCGACAGCATGCCATAGGAGGCTGTTTGGAAGATGGCCTCATTAGGCTTTCCCTTTCATTGGCAAGTGTCAATGTGAAGAAATGAACAATGAGAGAATGGGAGTACTTCAGACCTCAGCTGAATGTCTGCCACATAAACACATCTGGGACCATTCACCAAAGTCTCCATTAAGCACTTAGTGATGTTTAGGTTGGAAACAGAATTGGGGCAATTATTACAAAGACCACAAAGACATAAAGGTTGTGTGCTTGTGGTGTGTGCTTCCAGCTGGCTTGTAAAATATCATCCAAAATGAACCCCAGAGCAAAAAGATCAGTGTCTTACTCTGACAGGTATACATGAGTCTCTGTTGAATCAAACAGGGGAGAAGCAGTGTGTCTTGATACTTTCAAAGGTTTTTTTCTGAAGCAAGATATTTTGACTCCCATATTTGAAAGAAGCATCATAACCTAAGGGGAAAGGCCTAGGGTCAAGAGAGTGAGTATGCTGTGTGAGCTTAGGGAAGTCCCAGTAACTATCTGAGCCTGAGTTTCATCATCCCTCAAATGGGGATGGTCACACTACTCTGCCTCTCTTGTAGGCTGAGGAACCTGTAATCTGTAAGACAGATAAGAATGGGATTTGTTATCTTTGTATTATGGCTACATTTTGTTCTGACCCAGAAAACACCTCACAATGAACACCCAATAAACTACTGAGCAAAACTGCCTAACAGCCCTACACCTGGAGTCAGGAAAACAGTTCAAATCCAGTCTCAGACACTTACTAGCTGTGTGAACCTGGGCAAGTCATTTAACCCCATTTGCCTGTTTCCTCACCTGCTATTAATAGGAGGGACCATATTAGAATATGGCCACTTTTGAGTACACAGAAGTCCCAGTAGCTTCAGAGCCAACAGAATCTATTGTGTTAGCCAGAAGTTTGACGATATTTTAGCATTGTCTTTGTTTACATTGCTGTAGTCAGTGTGTGTGTCTGTGTACTCTATACGGAGACAGTTGAATCGTGTATTGTATAGAAACAATTGGCTTTGGAATCAAGAAGACCTATTAGCTGTGTGACCCTGAGAATATCACTTATTCTCTATTTTCTCATCTGGGAAATTGTTATAATAACACCTTCTTCCTAGGGTTATTACTAGGATCTGATAAGTTTACATCACTTTGCAAACATCAAAGCACCATGTAAATGCTAGTTGTTATGATTATTATAATAATCTTGTCCCATTTTGGGGGGTCACTTCACTCTGCATCAGTTCATACAAGTCTTCTCATGTTTCTCTGAGTTCTTCATAGTTTTTCTTCCTCATATCAAAGTGATATTTCATTGCACTCACAGAACACACTTTGTACAGTCATTCCTCAGTAATTGGACACCTGCTTTGGTTTCAGCTTTTTTCCCTCATGAATAGTGAGACTATGAATAATGTTATATTCCTGAGTCCTTTCTTGCAGTTACCGACCTTCTTGATGCATGAATCCAGTAATGGGAATGCTGGATCAAAGGTGATGAATAATTTAGTATCTTTTTGGACACCATTCCCAATTGTTTTCTAGAACAGTTAGGCCAATAGAGCACTCCACAAACAATCATTTGGCAGGAGGTATTGTTACTTAGAAAGGATTTCCTCGGCTTCAGTGATCATCTATGCATATATGACTCCCAAATACATAGAGCAAACCCGAATTTCTTTGAAATCTCTACTGAGCTGTAAGCCTGCATCACCAGTTGCCTACTAGATGCTTCCACTAGATGCCCTATCAGCATCTCAGACCCAACCTAGCAAAAGGCAGTGTGGTCTAGTGGATAGAGTGCTGGACTTTTGAAGTCAGGAAGATCTAGGTTTGAATCCAGCCTCAACCACCCATTAGCTTGATGACGCTGGAAAAGTCATGTAACCTCTTTACCTCTGTTTCCTTCTCTGTAAAATGAAGAGACTGGATTAATGGCCTCTAAAGTTACTTCTAGTTCTAAATTGGTGATCCCACGTCCCAGATGGAGTGAATCAACTTCTTCCTATAAACCTGTCCTTCAAAATTTCTCCATTTGGCTTTAGGGTACCACCCCTGTCTGGACACTCAGTGTCTAACATTTGGAGTTATCTTTGACACTTCTCTCTCTCATTTTCTTCCCCCATACTTAAGGATTTGCAAAGTACTAATGAAATTCTAGGGCAGCTAGGGGGTGCTATAGTGCACAGAGCATCAAGTCTGGAGTCAGGGAGACCTGAGTTCAAATTTGACCTCAGACACTTTCTAGCTGTGTGACCCGGCAAGTCACTTAATCCTGTTTGCCTCAGTTTCCTCATTTGTCAAATGAACTGGAGAAGGAAAGGGCAAACCACTCCAGGATCTTTGCCAAGAAAACCTTAAATGGGTTCATGAAGAGTCAGACATGAATGAAAACAAAATGGTTGAACAACAATTAAAATTCTACCTCCACAATATCTCTTGAACTCAACCCCCTCCCCTCTCCCCCCAGCCCCTAATCACATGGCAATTGCACTGCTCTGGGCTATTGAGATAGCTTTGTAATTAGTATGCCTGCCTCCAGTCTCTCCTGTCTGCAATCTATCCTCAGAGCAGTGCTGGGTGATCTCCTGGAAAAGCCAGGAGGAGATGAGGTCCAGGGCACACTTATGCATTGGGGGTTGGCCTCGTCAAGTAAAAAGGCACCTTGCTATCAGGGACTGGAAGAATGGAGAAAAGAGTGGTGGATGATGTCATGGGGCTGTGAGATACTGTGAACAAGAAAAGAGGGAGGACATTATGGCAAATGACCTGTATTTTCTCAACAATATGTGAGTTGAGGACCTCAGCTGAGAACACGATGGAAGGGAGGAAGCATGGGAAGGCTTAAGGAAAGAAGAAGTTTGTCACAGTCTCTGAATGGTGGGAAAGAGAGTCTGTTAGGGGCTAGGAGGAGTGCCTTGCTGCAGCAATGACTCAGTAGATTTTTGTATACCTCCATTCAGCAGAGCATAAATAAGAGCAGAGGAAGCGAATGATGCTTTGGAAAGTAGTGATAGGACAAGAGAGGGAGGAAGACAATTTAGAGCAGAGGGGAGTGTCAAGGTGAGTGAGGCAGGTCTCAAGGCTGGGAGGGAAGGAAAGTGAAAGCACAGAAAGGAAAGAAGGTAACCTACCTCTTGACCATATCCTTTATCCTCACCTTTATAGTCAGTCTCTTCACTCTCAAGCACTTTATCAGGCCATTTCCTGGAATGAAGAAGCAACTCAAGACATGATTGTTTAATTGAATTGAGGCAAGGAGGCAGATTTGACTCCAGACAAATGTAAGCATGACCCATTCCCCCACATGTATGTACAGGTATCAGGGCAATGATGTACCTTTACAGTCTCAGGAACATCTTGGGATGAAATTCTGGGCCTCCCATGACTACATTAACTGAAGCAAGAAGGGACACTGGCCACATAGCTTTGAAGTGGAGCAACTGGACAAGTAGAGAGACAGTGCATCCTATAGGGAGCAGATACCCATTAGAAAAAGACACACATCCATAGAGTTAGAAACCTGAAGGAGGAAGGAGCTTTAAGGACTGGTACTCCTGGAAGCAAAGATGAGAGCCAAACTGGGGAAAGAGCAGAGCCTGGAAGCCAAACCGGGCATTGCCACCAATGAGAGCTGCAGCACAAGACTCTGCAGGGAGGAAGGGCTACCAAGCTCTGTTGTGGCAACAGTTGTCCATTACTTTTACAGTCTGGGTGTCCCCATGTGTGCCTCTCTCCTGCTGTACTCTAGGCTTGAGCCCAGTTCTTCTTGTGGGTGTTGTGTTTGGAGGAAAAGGAGCTCCAGGTTTATGGAAATAAGATTTCTATGACTACCATTTTTGTGATTCTATCTCAGTAAATACCATTGCTATGAGAAAATTTCATCTACTGGCTACTTGTTCATGGAAAGCATGTTGGTGAGACCTATAAGCTGGTATCAGAGCAACCTGACAGGATAGCCCCTTGAATCCTGGCAGTGGCTGCCAACTCTGCACAGTAGGTGCCCACTGTTGTGACTTCAGTTTAAGAGAAAGACCCTCAAGGGCGCGACTCGAGGAAAAAAAAGTCTTACTGGTTAGCGCTATCCTCAAGGACATTACGTTGCCTTAGTAGGTAGTGAGTTCCTTTTATTGACTCTACTTGAAGGAAAGGTGAATGAACTCTTACAAGGGACATTGGAATGAGTGCAGCACCTTACACATAGTAGGCATTAATTAAATGCTTATTGAATTGAATTAGGAGGGAATTCCTGGGCTAAGAACACCCAGCTGTCCTCTGAGCTCCCTTCCCACTTCTGATTCTCTGGATTTCTGTGATGGGACACAAACTTTTAAGTATTTAACTGGTCCTGTGTGTGTGTGTGTGTGTGGGAACATTATTAGAGCAGAATGTAAGCAGAGAATGACAGTGTTGAATGTACTGATGAGCCCGGCCAAGATTCAGAAAGAGAAGGAAATGAGTTTGTTTGTGGCAATGAAGACCCAGTACAGGCTTCCAGGTACCCAGGACAGAAGGAAGCTTCAGAAGAAGTCTAGCACAGTCTCAGAGACTGTCCCTGGAATGAGTACCATCAGAATTTGTAAGTCACAGGAAGCTGAGGAGGAAGACTTTGGAAAGCATAGCCACTTTCTTCAGGGATGAAGAGAGAGCTCAGTCTGGGTATGGAGATAGAAGTACGGTTACCTAGTAAGACAGTATGATAATCCCAGGGGTCAAGACTAGGAGAAGAAGCCTGTAGTTAAGGAAGGGGATACAGAGTGGGGGGGGCCAGGAAAACCTGGGTTAGTACTTTAAGCCTCTTTCAAACTAAGTGAGGAATTTGACTTTGTGGGTCTGTGATTCCTCACAGTTTGATATATATCCCAGTACATTTCCACCATTTGAGAACTCTGGAAGGTTCCTCTTCTTTCTTTCTTTTTTTCTCTCTCTCTCCTTCCTTCCTTCCTTCCTTCCTTCCTTCCTTCCTTCCTTCCTTCCTTCCTTCCTTTCTTCCTTCCTTCTCTCTCTCTCTCTCTCTCTCTCCCTCCCTCCCTCCCTTCCTCTATACACATACATATATTAGTATATTATTGATAATATTTTGAGTCACTACAACTTCTCAGTGACTTCTCCCCCAGACCCCTCCTTTATCACAAAGTACAGTTAATCAAAGCAAACCAACACATTGGCCTTGCCTAATAATGCATACTTCATTCTGTGCCTATAGGCCATCACCTCTTTACCAAGAGAAGGGCAGCATATTTCATAAATAATCAGTTAGGGAGGTTTTCACAAAAATCAAACAAGAACTTATCTGGATTAAAGGAGGGGCATTGAACACTACAGAGGGTTCTATGGGGTGAGGTCTCACTAGAGAAATAGCCATAAGTTGTCCAAGTAAAGGAAAGGCACATTTTTTTTCTGCCAGAGAAATCCTCTGAGCTGATAGCAAGAAGGGAAGGAGTAAAGAGCCTGCCCTGAGAAGCCTTGTACTTGAGAACTGCTTGTCTGATGAAGACAAGTGTGTAATGAAAGTCAGCCCACTCTATTTGCTCCATGGAGAAGGACCCTGGCATATTTCCATTGTGCTTGGGGTACACCTGAGTGCTCACTGCTCCCACTGCTCCCAACATGCAGCACCAATTACCCTTCACTGCCTCACTTAACCCATCCCACTGCCCACCCAAACAACACACACAAACAACCAAAGACATTAGAGGAGGCAAGGGTAGGAGTGAGGATGTATGCATGTGGTGCTTCCTGCTTTTGCTCTTATGTTCAGATCATTTTTGTTTGATGGTTGGATGGAGTCTCTTTATTTGGCCTCTAGCTCCTGCAGGTTTTGAGTGATAGAGCAAACTTCCCACCACAATGAGAACATGAAATTATCCCCCACCTGTCCTCTCCCTACCTGGCTTTCCTCCCTATCTAGTTCCAGCTCTGATTGCTTGTTGATTTCTCCCTATGTCAGTTAATGTGTAATTTTCCCCCAAGGTGCCAGAGTTTAATGTTAACTGCTGGCTCATTCAAACAGATACTGTACTTTTCAAAACTTTGGTATCTCCGGGTGACCCATTCATGTTGTTCATAAACTGTTCCTCTCCACACTTATTGGTTTTCTAATTAATGTTGGCCTCACATAATCCTATCTTTAAGCACATCTGATCAGTAGCCTAGCAAGGGGTCTATTGAAAAAAGCATTTTAGATTAAAGTAGAAAATATATTTAGCATTGACGTTGTTTTCAAGATGAATAATATCTGTCATAAAAGAACACCCCCCCATTGTAGTTATTTCTAGTTTCCATTTCCTGGTTGAAAGAAAAAAATGTTTTAGCTTACAGAAGGTGGGAATATATTCCTGGAGGGATGCTTCATCATAGCCCTCCCTAGGGGATTCACTTTGAAGTTTTCTGAAATTCATTTGTGAGCCAGCCTAGAAAAACAAGGATGGGGAGGTAGGAGGTGAGCTAAAGTTTTCAGAGAACTGGAAATGTAGTCCTCAAATGGCAAGAAATGGTCATGTTGGTCTGAGACATCTCTGGCATAGACAAAAACAAGCTTGGGTAGTGACTCCCAATTATACCTGAATTGGTGTGGGAAGAGTTTCTTTTAAGATAACTCCCCTCAAGGAGCTCAATAATTAAAAAAGAATTTACTTTTTTAATTTAGTATTTTATTTTGCCTTTCTCCTTCCCTCCCCAATTGAGAAGGCAAGCAATTTAATATAGGTTGTACAAGTGAAATCATGCAAAACATGTCCATAATAGTCATGTTATAAAAGAAAACAGACCAAAAAGCTTAAGAAAAATAAAGAAAATTTTAAAAAGTCTGCTTCAGTTTGTATTTAGATACCATCAGTTCTTTCTCTGGGGATGGAAAGCACCTTTCATCCCAAGTCCTTCACAGTTGTCCTGGATCATCGTATTGCTGAGAAGAGCTAAGTCATTCACAGCTGATCACGGGACAATATTGCTGTTACTTTGTACACAGTACATTTCCCTTTGCATCAGCTCATGGAAGTCTTTTCAGGTTTCCCTGAGACTACCCTGTTCATCATCTTTCATAGCACAATAGTATTCCATCATAATCACATACCACAACTTGTTCAGCCATTCCCCAATTGCTGGGCAGCCCCTCAATTTCTAATTATTTGCCCCCAGAAAAGAGTTGCTATCATATTTTTGTACATATAGCTCTGTTTCCTTTTTGTTTTTTATCTCTTTTGGAATACAGACCTAATAGTGGTATGCAACAAGCACTTATTAAAGCTCCTACTATGTGCCAAGCACTGTGTTGAGTGCTGGGGATACAAAGAAAGACCAAAACAGTCCATGCTCTCAAGGAGATGACAGTTTAATGAGGAGACAACATACAAAGAAGCTAGAGACAGCAAACAGTGAAGATAGCCATCTGAGGGAAGGCACTAGCTCTAAGAAGGGTAGCAGCTGTCTTAATTTGTAAATTGAAACAAATTGATCTTGAGATGTTTTCTGCTCATATGCAGCCCTTTCTGAGGTGTAGATGAGGAGAATTTGTCCTCTCTTTTGTTTCCGCCATCACCATTGTGGGAACACAATGACCTTGGGCCATAGACTCACACCAATATCTTTGCTTGAAGCCTGACACTTGGAGTGGAACCTGCTGCTCCCTGAGGTAGCCTCTTCCCCTTTGGGACAGTTCTCAGTATTAAGAAGTCTTGGCTTAAATTGAGCCAAAATTCACTTCTTTGTAATGTCTCCTCACCGTGGTTACTCCTACCATCTCAGCTAAACAGAGCAAGTCCAAGTCTTTCTGTATACGGCAGCCCTCCAAACACTTGAAACCAGCTAAAATATCCTCCTAAGTTTTCTTTTGGGAAAGTAAAACATTTACACTTCCTTCAAATGATCCCATGTTGTGATCTTGCAGACCTTCTCCATCCAAGTTCCTCCCCTCTGGTCATTGCACAGCTTAGCAAAGTCCTTCCTGGAATGTGGTCCCTCCAACTGAATACAACATTCCATCTGTAGATGAAATCAGGGCAGAAGCCATCAGAAAGGCCACCTCTCCAGTTCCAGACAGTGTGCCTTTCTTAATGCACTGTAAGCTCACACTTGGGTGCCTGAGAAGATGGAGGTGCTTTTGTAGGAAGAGAATTGCTTTAGAAGGAGAAGGGAAGATTTTGAGTTCTGTTTGCGATATGTTTAGTTTTAAACATAGATAGGACAAACTGTGGGGAATGTCCAAGAGGCAGTTGGTGACATGGGTCTGAGACTCAGGAGGGAGACTTAGGCTAGACAGGTAAGGCTGTGAGTTCTCTGTATAGGGGTGGTAGTTGAACCATTGGGTACTGAAGGGACAGGACAGCTTCAGGACTCACCCACCATTAGAGGGCAGGGCACGAATGGCAATCTGTCAAAGGTGACTAAGAAAGAGGAGTCGGATATATAGGAGGAGAACTCTAGTGGAAAAAGGTTAAGAAGCCCCATGTACTCACTGAAAGCAGTCTACTCAGTTCTCTCTCATTCCTGCTGGTAGTTCTTAGTAAATCTAACTCCCATGGCTGTGCCAAAGCAAGTGGAACGTTCCCTGTGAGGGGGATTTCAGCCCTGGGGGTTGCTGCAAAAGGTGTTATTCTACATGCCCTAGCAGACTTGGCTGTCTCTGACCAACAATTAATGGATTCTTGCGAGTCCTAATGCAAATTGAAATGATTCTCTTGTCTTCTGGGCAGGGGTTGCAAGTAAAGAAAAAAAAAACTTGAATTACCAGCAAGGCTTTATTTATTTAAGTCTACCTACATTTGTTTCCTTCCTGACTGGCTTTAGATGCCACATTTCTGATTTCAAATCTAACCTTGCTGCTCTGGCCAGAGGACTCTGTTTCTGCTTTGTTTTAACCTGCAGTAGCTTGATACTTCTTGGAATCTATAAGCAGCATCTATACGAGTATCTAAGATGAGACTTAGACTGTCATAAGCTTAGAGATATAGAGTTGGAAGGGACCTTAAACATCCTCTAGTCCCACCCCTTCATTTTACTGAGGCCCAGAGAGGAAAATGGCCATATGACATCACTGTTCAGTCAATATGTGCCAATATACTGCTACAAACAAATGGGATGCATGGATGAGTAATAAATTCCAGTTCCTGTATTGAGTAAGCATAATTTCCTGATTCACCTATATTAGTTCCCCACAAGAAATTACTATCCATATCTAGATCCATTTGTATTGTCTTCTCTGTATACATGTTATTTCTGTCCAGTGGAATGTAAGAACTTTAAGGACGGGGACTTTTTCATTTATCTCTGTACCTTTAATACCTAGCACTGGGTCAGGCACATAGTAGGTGCTTCTTGAATTAGACTGAATTGAACTGAACCTTCCTATGCCTAAGGACTGAGGGGCCTGTTTCTCCATTCCTTGAAAATTTCCCTGTGAATTCAGTGCTGTGCAGAGCCTCCCTCCACACCTCACCAGCTTTGGTTGGGTGGCTAGCATGGAGTGGGCATTATTACCTTGCTTGGGAAGGGGTGCTACTTGTCCTTTCCTCCATGGGCATCTGGCAGTTTCTCCTGGAAGAGTTTCTGGGGCCCTGGGTTCTTGCAGGGCCATATTGAAAGCATGTGGACATCGGTGCTGGCCACTCAGACAGCTTCCCTGATTCTGGTTGTGTTGGCTTGGTTCTTCTTTGGCACCAGGCCTTCCCCTGTCCTGACAGCAGGCTACAGAAAGCTGTTGGCACCCACCAAGCCAAAGGGGCTTGTCCAGGAAGCAGTGGTTTGCTTGTCTGGGAAGAGGGTGCCTGTGGGTTAGGAACACTGTCTAAGGAATTTCCTGGGAAATTCTCTGCTCTCCTCCCCTGATCCTTGGCCCTGGTACAGTCATTGGCCAACAGCATTGTGGCAGAGAGAAGGGAGAGCAGCTCTGACCTTGTGTCTTGAAGACCCCTGAAATGAGTGAAAGGAGAAGAAGCCTGCATTGCTCCAGATCAGCGCAGTCCCCAGCCCCCACAAAGGGATCAGACACCTGCTTTGGTTTATACTGGCCCCTTGGCCTAGTCAGAGAGCCAAGGTTGTCAGGCCCCTCAGACTCCCCGGGAGCTTGTCACAGAGGAAGAGGAAAGCTGGCTTTCCCCAGCCTTTGGGGAAGGGCACAGGCTTTCTTTGTATTACCAGGACCCCAGCAACCAGCTGCCATCCTGAGAGCACACAGACTAGAAATCATCCTCTGGAAACTGTTGTGTGTGGGTGGGAGCTAGTTGGTAAGGCCAGCCAGGCTTTTGAGGAGCTTCCAGTCTGGGAGTGAAAAGGCCCCCAGCTGTTTAGTCTCCCAGCAAGTGTAAATAGGATGTCTGGACAGCACAGAGAAGTGAAAAGGGACTAAGGCATCATTTCCATGGCCAGTGCTCTTCCTCTTCACCATCTTCTCCCATACCGATCTGTTGTTGGCCTTCCCTGACACTTTGTAGCTGGAGCTCTGTCAGTCTCCCTTTCCCAGTGTCTGGGCAGGTGAAAATATATTAGTCTTATTTCACCCCGCACCCCCACCCCCGCCATGACTAACACAATATGAGTCATAGTGATTCCTATTCAGGCAGCTGTGCTGAGCATCATCTTCCTTGGTGCTAGCAGTTAGCAATGGCCCATGACAAGAGTTTGACCCCGCAGCACATACCACCCAGACCACCGAGAATGCTGAAAGACTCCACTGGAGAAGGGTGATGAGAATGGAGCATATACATGGTGTGTGTGTGTGTGAGGGGGTGCAGCTGCTTAAAGGAACACAGCTGGCCAAAGTAGAGTTGCCTGGACTTGGGGGAGGAGGAAAGATTTTCCATTGTGCCTTCATCAATTTTTTATTGTTCCAAATGACTTTTCTCCCCTGGAATGCTACTGTCTTGTTTCTCTAGATGCATGCAACATGAGCCTATGGAATTCCATGATTAATCCCACTGAGCAATTTGACTAGCAAATCATCCACAAAACACAGGTGCCCAAATTAATAAAGTATTAGCCGAGAGACCCAAACACAGAGGTACAGACCTCGAGACTGAGGGAAGAAGACATACATATGGACAGGTGGGAGACACACACACCCAGACAGAGAGACAGAGAGAGAGAGAGAGAGAGAGAGAGAGAGAGAGAGAGAGAGAGAGAGAGAGAGAG
>JAQQSW010014672.1:0-12056 GCA_028646575.1 Pseudocheirus occidentalis | reverse complement strand
GTGGTTTTTTCAAGGAGATATTTCACATTGCTTTCTATTTTTTCATTTCTTTGTAACTGTTTAATACTATCTTGGTTCCTCATAAAGTCATTAGCTTCTGCTTCCTCCACTCTAATTCTGAAGGAATTATTCTCTTCAGAATGTTTTTGAGATTCTTTTTCCATCTGGGAAATTCGACTTTTTAAGGCATTCTTCTCCTCATTGGCTTTCTGGGCCTCTTTTGCCATTTGAGTTAATATATTCTTTAAAGTGTTGTTTTCTTCAGTCGTTTGACTGAAGTTATTGACTCTCTTTTCATGATTTTCTCGCATCATTCTCATTTCTCTTCCCAATTTTTCCTCCACTTCTCTTATTTGGTTTTCAAAGTCCTTTTTCAGATTATAGCTTCTAGGCATTCTTCAAGTGTTTTGGAAACGTTTGGTGTGGGAGTTCTGACTGTTGTCTTCCTCCCATTCCATACTTTGACCCTTTTTGTCCACAAAAAAGGATTCTAGAGTTTTATTGCTGCTCTTATTTTGCTTCCTTTTCCTCATGTTGACCAGTCAATTAATTGGTTGGATTTTTTTTTTCAGCTTTGTGGAACTCTGTTTCCAGGGGGGAAAGCTCTGTTCCAAATCGCTGGGGTTTTCCCAGCTGCCGGAGCTATTAGGGAGGTATTGCAGCCCTCCCCAGTTTTGGCTTGCTGAGAGCTCACCCCAGGACCACCACCCAAGACCACGATCCGGATCCAGGCCACTCAATGCAAGAGCACTTGGCCCTGATCAATTGTCTCAGCCCCCCTGCGGGGGTCCGCAGGCCAGGGGCTCTGAAGCAGCACAGTGGGGGCAGCCGCCGGTTACAGCAGCTCCTGCCCTTCCCCCACTGCTTCCTTGCCCTGGGGGCAGATTGGCCAAACTGCTTTTCTTCCCCCAAATTAAGTTTCAAAGTGTCAGTTTCACTGACCATCTCTAATCCTGGTTTGCTAGGTGTGAAGATCCCTCCAGGTGCAGTAGATCTTCTCTGAAGTAGACTCAGCTGTGGCTTAGGAGGCTTGGCTCCTCCTGGACCGCCCTGAGGCCTGGCCGTGGGGCTGGGCTGGTCTTGGCTCCAGGCCTGCCTGCCTGCAATGAGCCCCCTCCTGCCAAGCTAACTTGCTCTAATCCTTGTTTTTCCACGCTTTGCTAGATGCGGAGTTTGCTGGAGGTGAGATAGATCTACTCTCTTGTAGACTGGCTGCAGCTTGGTGCGGCTCCTCCCGGACTGCCCTGAGGCCTGGCCACAGTTTCGGTTTCTGGCTGGGCTAGCCTCAGCTCCCGGCCTGCCATGGTGAGCCCCTCTTGCCAAGCTGCCTTCAGCAAGAGATATGTTTTCTGTATTTTTGTGAGATTGAGAGTCCTAGAATTTGTTTAGGGTCATATTTTATGGGTATTTTGGGTGGCTGGTTGGGAGCTGCGGATTGTTGCTGCTTCTACGCAGCCATCTTGGCTCCGCCCCCTTGTGGAAAATTTTTAATTCCAGCCAAACAAGCTTGAAATTTGGGGAGCTCAGGGGCGGCTAGGTGGCGCAGTGAATAGAGCACTGGCCCTGGAGTCAGGAGGACCTGAGTTCAAAGCCAGCCTCAGACACTTCACACACACACACACACACACACAAAAACTAGCCATGTGACCTTGGGCAAGTCACTTAACCCCAACTGCCCTCCAAAAAAAAAAAGAAATTTGGGGAGCTTGAAGCTGGAAAAGCAATAGGGAACCACTAAAAGGTGGTTTGACTAAATGTGTCTAGTATGAAAAATGGTTTGGAAGGAGTTGAGAATAAAAAGACAGGGAGAACAAAAGGTTGCTGTTACAGTAGTCCAGACACATTACACCCTTGTTAAAGAGTGGTGGTCCTAGGTAAAGGAATGTGGAGATAGGTGGAAGAGATAGCTTTGACTATGAGAGCTGAAGAATAAGGAAAAGTCAGAGATAATGTATGATCCATGAACCTAGTGAATAAATTAAACTCCTCAAAAAAGAGCCTACTCATGAATAACCTCACAATCCTTCTCAGACCTGGGCCAAACAGAGAGCATGCCCTTATCCTCAGAGCATGGGCTTACCCTAATCCTGATGCCTCTCCTCTTTCAATAAACCCCACCACACACACACACATACATGCACGAGCGCGCGCTTCCCCCATCCTCTTATATTTCTAAGCAGAGAGACAGTCTCACTTACAGAAATGGGGCTTCTACTCCACAAGGCTTGGAAGTTGCCTTTTCGTCATTCTCCCTAACACTTTTGAAAGCTTTCATCAAACCTGTGAACATACAGAATGCAAAAAGCTGTTTCCTGTGGCTTTAGTGAGATTGTTGCCAAGAAAAGAGCTGGAATGCCAAAGCTATATAGACTGAGCTTTTGGAACACTGACTTCTGAGCAGGTGTGAAGAAGGGTTCTAAGTTATCATGCGTGTACCTGAAAATGAGAGCCTGTCAAAAGTTTCCCCTACTCTCTTTGGGCTAAATAAAGGGAAAACCTTATTTTAATATGGGGAGGAGGAGCTCATCCCTTCCTCCAAACTCTCTCATTAAAAGAGTGAATCATCATGCCTTTTGCAACCCAAATTACTTTGTAATAAGTACGGAATGGCTTCCTCATCTCTTCTCTACCAATCCCATCTCCCTTATGACACCTTTCACCCCACAGCAATCTCTTTTCCCAAGTATCCTTTTGGTCACTAATAGTCTGCAAACTAAGGCCCAACAACTAAGTCTAGACTGCCACCTGCTTTTGTACAGCCAGAGAACTAAGGATGGGTTTAATATTTTTAATAGTTCTCTTGTATTTAAAAAATGTAAAAACTCTTCTTAGCTCAGGGCCCTACAAAAAAATGACCAAATTTGGCACTCACTATGGTTTGCTGATTCCTAAGTTTATATAGTTCACTTGGGCACTTAAAGTCATTAATCACTTAGTTTTATTATTTGTTTCATGTGTGAGTTTTCTTTGCCCTATAAGACTGTGAGCTCCTTAGAGCAGGAGCTATGTTTTACTCTTCCTTGTGTCTCTAGAGCATCTAGCTGAAAGCCAGGTACTTAGGAAATACTTACTAAATCACAGCATCACAAAAAATCTCAGAATTAGAAAGGGTTTCAGGTTTCTCCCAGGTCAGCCTCCCACTGAGTGGAGGATCTCCAACCCTACAACATCCCTAAGAAGTGATCATCCATCTCAAATCCAGTTATGCAATTGAATTAATTATCCTTATTGATGAAATGTCATAAATCATAGATTTATAGAATTCTAGAACAGGAAAAAAACTTAAAATCATTTAGTCTAATAACTTTGAGTTATATATGGGGGAAATGGGGATTCCATTTGCCCTAAGACCACATAACAAATTTGTGGAAAAGCTAAAGCCAGACCCCAGACCTCCTAACTCACTGGCCGTGGCTATTTCTACTATTGTAGATGCATTCATTAATTTACTAATTTTCTAGCAAACATTTATTAAGAACCTATCATATGCAGAATATTGACCCGAGGGGAAGGAGCAGTGTAAACAGATATAAGCTTAGTCCCTATCCTCATGAAGTTTAGAGTAATAAGAAACAAAAAAGATAATCATACACATTATTGTATAATAAGTGCATTAGAAAGATTCAAAACAAAGCATCATCTGAGGTTCCAAGAAAGGGTTAGGGAAGAGTTGATATTTGAGTTGGACTTTGAAGGATAGGTAAGAATTCAATAGATTAAACAAAGGAGAAAAAGGAAAGCTTAGGTGTAGGAAATAGCATGAGCAAAGACCTGGAGGCTGGAAAACATAGCATTTGATCTGTAGACAACAAAAGGCCCAGTTAGACTGAAGCATAAAGTACATGGAGATAAGTAGTATGAGATAGAACTGTAAAGCTGGGGTAACGCCAGATTATGGAGGGTCTTGAATGAAAAACAAAGGAGTTGGAACTTTAACCAGGGGTCAGTAGGGAACCACTGAAGGGACCTTAGTAGAAGAGTGATGTGGCCAGATCTGTGCATAGGAAGATTATTCTAGCTGAATGTTATAGATTAACTAAAGGGTGAGAGAGAAAGAGAGAAGAGGAAGAAGAGGAAGAGGAAAAAGAGGAGGAAGAGGAGGAGGAGAGAGAGGAGGGAGAGGAGAAAGGAGGAGAAAGGAAAAGAAGGAGGAGGGAGAGGAGGAGGAAGAGAAGTAGGAGGGAGAAGAGGAGGAGGGGGAGGAGGAGGAGGGAGAATAGGAGGAAGAGAAGACCTGTGAAGCTATTACAGTAAAGGTAATGAGGGTTGTAACAGTAAAAAGAAAGAAGGGGCAGCAAGACAAGTGCCGCTCCCTGTAAGAGACATTTCATGGTTTCCCTCAGTTGTTAATACTTCCTCACTGTCCCCCTACCCCCAAGTTGCTCTGTATTTATTTATCAGATATTTATCAGTATCAGTATTTCCCTTCCAGTAGAATGTGAGGATGGTTAAGACAAAGCAAAACTCAGCTAGGAGGAAAGGTAAATCTGTTCTTGCTGGAGAGAGGGGAAACCCATAGTACTGAATTCAAAGTTGAATTTTTTTTTCTTTATATCCCCTCTGACTGGCACTAGTGATGGTGGGGGTGGGGGTGGAAGCCTAAATTAATAAATCACTTAAGTTTATAAAGTGCTTTATATTATCTCAGTTGATCCTCACAGTAAGTACTTAATGTTTTGTATTTAAATGAAGTGGAATAAATGTTTTATGAACTAAATTAAATTGCAATAGACATGATCTGGAGAGTGAATGGGAAGGATAAGGCCAGGGAAGGGTCAAAGATAAACTCCAGGTTTCAAACATACAAGACTGTGTGAATGGTAAAATTCCTTAATAATCAACAACCTAAAAATCCAATTAGACTTTGAATTAAATTCTATGGTTCCTCTCAATCCCCCAAAACAGGAGATTTACCTCACCTCCTAGGCCTATTTTGCTTTGTTTAACTATAAATGTCTGTTAACTTACCCTACATGTGTGCCAAGTCATGGTTGGTGTCAGGGTCTGACATCAGAGTAATGTTATCAATGTTTAATAACTGATTCTCCTAAGTTAGGGAATCCATTTGTATTTCTAGAAATTTTCAAAACTAAATCTAATCTATTTCCCCTACCCCACAGAAAGTCATGGCAACAACCAGAACCAGGCAGGGATGCAATTCATATTT
Source organism: Pseudocheirus occidentalis (assembly GCA_028646575.1). NCBI lineage: Eukaryota > Metazoa > Chordata > Mammalia > Diprotodontia > Pseudocheiridae > Pseudocheirus > Pseudocheirus occidentalis. The sequence goes on along the minus strand of JAQQSW010014672.1, from coordinate 6,889 downwards.
CTCCATGGCTCAGGTCAAGAGTCAAAGGACACAGAGCTAGTAGAACAAGAATCAAATAGGCCATGGTAAAGTCTCTATGCTTATTTATTTGTTTATTTTGTCTATAGCAATTCACAAAAGCTATCTACTTAAGGCAGAGAGTGGCTAGGACCTGCTTCAGCCTGGGAAATATAATAATAAGGCATCTGATCTTTTGAAATACTGAAGGAGTTACTTGTATTGTTGAAAAAAAAAAATTTAAGCTTTGAGCAATGGTCTTGGCTCTGCCATTAATGAGTTCTGTGACTTTGGGCAAGTCACTCCTTCTTTTGGGGACACAATTTCCTCCTCTGTAAAATGAAAGATTGGACTAGATAATCTCTAAGACCCCCTCAGCTCTGAACCTAGAATTTTCTAATGTGGGGATCCATCTTGCCTTCAGTCACACTGACTCTTCTTCGGTAGTTTTTTGAATTCCAGAACTTCTTATTCATGGGGGGGAGGGGTGTCAGAGAGAGGACATACTGTTATACTCCTGTGTTTGTAAAGCTCTATTGGACTGTTGCTAAGCAATGTGTGAAGCTTGAACACAATTCTATACATTTTAAAATGCATCTTTTTAAAATACCACGAAGTTCCAGATGTATCTGAGACATCAAAGCATTAATTTGCTGTGTAGAAAAAACAAGTTCTCCCTCCCTCACTTACCTCTCTTCCCTTGTCAAACCCCCTCCCTCCCATTATGATTTGAATTCCAATTTTGATTAGGACACCATGGAAACCATGTTACAGGCAGAATTCATGAAAGGAATAATGCCACAGGGAGATGTTTATAAATTTCACTGAGAACAAATGAACAGGAGGGAGAAAAAGATAGGAATGAAAAGGGAAAGGATATTCATGCCTTCCTTTCAAGCTTGAGTCATTTCTCTTAAATAAAGGTGGCAGGGTTAGCCTTAACCATAGGCAGAATAGACAGCCACCACAGGCTAGGATGAAAGGGATACCAAGAAAGGTCCCTTATCCAAAAATATCTTCTCCATTGTCCTATTCCACTTCCTACAATATAATCATAAGTAGTAGTAGTATTCAGTGCTGGGTGCCACACTTTGGAAGTCGTTGATAAACAGCCAAACTGCCAGAGGAAGGTGGTCATAGTGGTTAGAGGTCTGGAAACCACATGAGAAAAGAGGGATATGTTTGTGGTAAAAAAAAAAAATACCCATTATTCTTAATTTAATTAGAAAAGTAAACACAGAGATGCCTTAGATAAGAAGAGGAATTTATTCCCTTTCCCCAGGAAGAAAGGGGTGCCCCATCTCGGATTTCTTACCCATGTTGATCCATGAGGCTGACGGCCAGGAGAGAGAGAGCCCCCAAGATCAGGTCTAGGATTTTAAAGACCTAATTAGGACGTCCCTTCTCCTGGCCAACTGCCTTCTTTCATTGGTGGAAAAATTTACTTTACCAATCTCTTTGCTACTGAGACTGAAAGGGAAGGGAGATGGGAGGCCCCTCACCAGGGTGGGAAAAGACAGACAAAGGAAGATAAAAGTGATTGACAGGAGAAAGGGGGAGAGTACAGCACTGGGGGGAGGGGGGTACATCCCAGACTGAGAAGCTTTTCACTAATTTCGTGTCCCACACAGATAGAACTGGGGTATTAAGCTTGGCAAATAGAAAGCTTGATGGAGTGGGGAAGAATACTTGATCAATTTCCTCAAGTATCTAAAGGGTTGTCCCAGAGAAGGAGCAAGCTTCCTCCATATGATTCCTGAGGCTAGAATATGGAGCTACAGATAGAAGTTACAGAGAGGCTGATTTTGGCTTAATATGAGGAAGTACTTTCTTATAGCTAGAGCTATCCAGTGGTGAATCTGGCTGCTTCTGTGGAGTTTGCTAGTACTCAGAGTATTTGAACAGAAACTAGGTGGCTATCAGATGATTAATTGGACCCTTGGTTTTATTCCAATTAGTATTCATCGGCTTTAAATGATTCTATAGGGGGCAGTGATTATAAGTTTTGATAGTAGGCCTCAGATTTGTGAACTGAAGATTGCAAATTCACTTGCTTAATCACAGGAAGCTAACTAGAGGACCTCTACCCTTGTTTTTCCTTGTGATAGCAATCAAACCCAGCATGACAGAGGTCACTCAATTACAGGGAAAATCCCCCACTATTTCTGTTGCTCCTCCATTCCTTGTCATCCCTCTATTGCCCAAGATGGGGAGATGACCATGAGCATGTAGCCAATGAGTGACCCTGGTTGCCAGCCTGTGGCCTGCTTTTCAACTGCCCATAGGCCCATGTAAATGTCTTGACATTTGCTCATCAGCCTAATCCCATGAGTCTATTCATTAAGTTTGGTAGGACCTCCTGGAAAGTCAAGATAGGTCATTAAGGTCTACTCACTAGCCCCTTTGAAAATCAACGGAATTTTGTATTTTGTATAGCTCCTTCTGGAGAGGCAAGGGCAAGGTCTATCCACCAATCAGACGTTGTATTTTTGTCCTGCTCCACCTTTATTGTCTGGGTATCAAGCACTATAAAACTAAGTCCCTGGAGGAAGTGGACATTTCAGATCATGAGGAAGATCTGAGGTCCCCTTCATTAGAGGGGGCCATGGACTCTTTAATAAAGTGCCATTGGCTTGGCCTCAGTGGGGTTTTTTTTCCTTGCAGATTAGACAGTTTTGAAAATCTCCACACCAGAGATGCTATAGAGAGAACTCTTGCCCAGGGTAGAAAGTTAGACTTCCAACTCCGAGTTGCTATGACTTCTTTTCAGTCTTGATGGTTTTCCTGTTTCCAAGATCAAAGATGCCATTGGCTCAGGCCAGCTGAGCTTGTGGACTGAAAAGCCATTTCTCGGAAAGAGGGAGGAAGGAATATTATAGGTGCTGGCTAAGACAAGTTTCTAAAATTCCCTGTTCTATGGTGACTTCAGAATCACTAAGATGTGAACTTTGACGTGGTTTCCAAAACTTGTGCTCTTTAGAAGAAGAAGAAAACAAATACTTGAAATAAGAAAGATCTTTGAATGTTTGGGTTAAGAAAAATCCTTATTTTCTTCACTATTCATAGGATTAAATCTGAAAAATCTCAGAAGGGCCAAAGCTCTGGTATTTAAACCCCAAATCAGGCAAATGAGATCAAAGGTTCTTCCCTCTCCAGCCCTGCATGTTCCATTAATGTCTGAGAGTAACACATCAACTGTGACCCATGTATGCTGCATCCCTCAAGAACAGAGTGGTGATTTGCAGCAAAAAATGGACCCTTTACAGTTCAGTGAGAATGAAAGGAAAACATGACTCACTCCTTTCTATGTAACTGTTCCTTCAGAGAAGCCTACTACCAACTTCTGAAGGTCCTGGCACATTTCCTTCTTTGCCTCCTCTCTGATCTACTGTATTGTGGCCATCGTATTCTAAAAGTGAAGATTCTGTTGGTGGATTTTTTCCATAAGTTATCACCATGCACACACACACATACATACTTCCCAAGTTTGCTACCAATCCTCTGACTACCTACTTTATTTCTCTGATTTCTTAGGACAGTCACTGTAAGCAATGACTGTGGGTCAGGTGTCAGGATTCTGTATTTACAGAAGAGCATTCAAAGATGTCTCAGTGGCAAAAAAGAAACATAAAGGCATGTCACTACGGCCCTATACTTCACATAAAATAAGAATAGTGAAATTAGACAGAACTCATTCTCCTGGCTGTGAGAGGAAGTCCCCTGCCTGCCTCCAGTACCAACAGGTGTCCTCTTTCAGAAACAACTGCTTAGAATGTAAGCTTACCTTGGGGAAAGGGGAAGAGCTAGCAGACTCAAAGGCAGTTGTGTCTGATTTAAAGTTCCTCTAAGGAAAAGGCTACATCGTTCACATTACACAATGCCTAGCTCAGAACTCCATGTAGATAAGTGTGTTCTGTTTCCTCACACTTTGAGTCCTGTCAGATTCTTCCTTAAAAATGTGTTTCACAGATTTATATAAACTGATGCTGAGTGAGGAGAGCAGAACCAGAACTTTGTACACACAGACACATTGTATGTGTGACGACTAACTTTATTAGACTGGGCTCCTCTCAGCAACACAAGGTTAGAAGACACTTCTAAAAGACTCATGATGGAAATCCGGAGAAAAGAATACAGAGTCTGAATGCAGATTGAAACAAACTACTTGCTTTCTCTCTTTTGTGTTTTGTTTTGTTTTGTTTGTTCCTTCTTTCACGTTCATTCCATTGGTTATTCTTCTTCTTTACAACTTAACTAATGTTTAATGTGAAGGTATTTGTAGATCTTATGTTAGATTGCATGCCACCATGGGAGGAGGGAGGGACAAGAGGGAGGGAGAAAAAATGTGAAACTCAAAGGATTGTAGAACTGAATGTTGTAAATGAAAAGTAAATAAATATTTTTTTAAATGTGTCTCACACCTACATGAACTGACACAGAACTGATATAGAATTCAGTTAATGTGCAAAGTCTAATCTGGGTTCCTGGGAGCTACTGATGAAACAGGCACTTCTCTCCTTTTGTTAGAGAGGTGGTGGGATATGGGTACAGATTGTTGCATATGTTTTCAGATGTAGACTCCATGTCATTTGTTTGGTTTAACTGTTTTCCTTTATCATAAGACAGGAGTTGTATGGTTGGGTCTGACAGTAACATAAAAGATAAAAAGGATCAATAAAATATTTTAAAGGTGAACCTCACATCTATTCCTTAGTCTCTATTCCTACTGCAAATATCTTGATTCTCTCTCATATCTCCTATAGCAATGGCCACTGAAATGGTCTCCCTCTCTTTAGTTTCACTTCCCACCAATCCATTTTCTATCTGCTGCCAGATGAATCTTTCTAGTTCTCTGATTCAATCATCACATTCCCATACTCAAAAATATTCAGCGGCTTTCCAGGGCAGGGCTCCAAGGAATCCACATCAGGGGGTCCTTGAACTTGGATGGGAAAAATAATGATATTGAAATTGAGCATTTCCTTAAAGTGTGAAAGCAGTCAATAAACATCATTCTCCACAGGCTTCACCAGTCTCACAATGGGCTCCATGACAAAAAAAGGAATGAAGAATTCCTGCCTGGCCTACAGGATGAAGTACAAATTCTTGATTGAAACATTCAAGGCTCTCAACAATTACTCTTCTATTTGAGAGACCAAACTTATTTCCCTCTTCTCCTGCTCCATCTAAGCTAGTTTTTCCATTTTTCCCTAAATATAATAGATTTATTCAGCCAGTAAGACTTGTCTGATGCTGTTCCTCAGTGGTACATTGCAAAGAATACTTCCCTTGGAATCATGGGACCTGAGATTGAATCCTAATTCTCTCCCTTATTATCCATTTGACTTTGGGTAAGTCACTAACCTCTCTAGACTCATGTATTTCTTCCCATGTAAAATAAGGGGCTTGAATTAAATAAGCTCTAAGGTCATTAGACAGTGAACTCCTTGAGAACAGAGATGGACTTTTGCTTTCTTTGTATCCTGAGTGCTTAGCTCAGTGCCTGGTACATAGTAAGCACTTTTTAAATTAGAGTTGAATGCCCAAAGGGCTATAAAACCATGCATATACTTTGACTTAGCAATACCACTACTAGGTCTATATCCCAAAAGAGAATTTTTAAAAGGGGAGGAAAGGGCCTATATGTACAAAAATATTTATAATAGCTCTTTTCTGGGGACAAAGAATTTGGAAAATGAATGGATGCCTATCAATTGGGGAATGACTGAACAAGGAAGGTGATTGTGATGGAGTACTATTGTACTATAAGAAATAATGAACAGGATTCTCTCAGAAAAATATGGAAAGACTTACATGGGCTGATGCAAAGTGAAATGTACTGTGTACAAAGTAACAGCAATATTGTAAGACCAGCTATGAATGACTTAGCTATTCTTGTGATGCAAAATGCTATCCATTCCCAAAGAAAAAACTGATGGTGTCTGAATACAGATTGAAGAATACTTTTTTTTTACTTTATTTTTCTTGAATTTCTTTTTGTCTATGTTTTCTTTTACAACTTGAGTATTATGGATATGTTTTGCATGACTACACAGGTATAACCTATATTGAACTGCTGGCCTTATCAATGAAGGGGGGTAGGAAGAGAACAAGGGAAAGAATTGAAACTCAAAGTTTTATAAACCAATGTTAAAAACTGTTTTTACATGTAATGGGGAAAAATAATTAAATTAATTAATTTTTAAAAATAAATTCTACTTGATGGACTGATCTTCAGCTATAAATCTGTGGTCCTATAATTCTATTGAGTCACTTCCCCCCTACATGCAACACTCCTCTCCCTACTACTACTACTCCTCACACACACACACACACACACACACACACACACACACACACACGCGCGCGCGCGCACACACACACACATATGCAACCTATTGAGATCCTACAAATAGCTCTTAGCCCACCTTAGGTCCTCTCCTAGAGGACTGAGTCCTACTCTGACTTGCATTATTATTCAAATATTTATCAGTCTTTAGTAATCTCACTTTCCCCAACAAGACTATAATGAGCACCTGGAAAGGAGGGATCAACTCTTGTATTACTTTTAAGTCTCCTCTGAACCCCACACAGTACTGGGTGGTATACAAATAAAACTGCAGGAGCACTGAATACAGTCATTTTAATGCTGGGGATGGTTTTCTTTCCTCTGCATTCTCAACCACGGTCAGAATAGCAACAGGTACAGTAGATAATAGACAATTATCCCCTGGAACATTATACTCAGTTTTGCTGGGTAGGTGACTCTTGGTTTTAATCCCAACTCTCTTGCTCTCCGGAATATCATATTCCAGGCCCTTCGATCCCTCAGGGTAGAAGCTGCCAGATCCTAGGTTATCCTGATAGTGCTTCCGCAGTATTCAAATGGTTT
>JAQQSW010014671.1:0-12057 GCA_028646575.1 Pseudocheirus occidentalis | reverse complement strand
TATTGGCATATTTTGAAATGGTCATGTAAATCTCTGACTGGTATATCATGAAAATAGTCGTAGACAACGTAAATTTTTTCCTGACATTCACTGTAAAACATTCAGGGGTCCTGCCATTTCTGTTCAGGAAATCTTGTAGTTTATTGTTATTTAACAGTGTTAAGTGAATTTTGTGTATTTCCTTTTAACTTTATTTGTGAATAATGATTGTGGCATGTGGGGGGGGGGTGTTTTATTAATAGTTCATGATACTGGCAAATTTAATTATTTTGGGTTTGTTTTTTTTTTTAAAATTTTCTGGAAGAAACAAATTCATGTATACTGGTGAATATTGGACCACTACTGCTTTCCAGCATTTGTAAACTGGTTTTACGTAAAATCCTGTAGACCTAACAAACTGCTGTTATTTCTAACTGACAAACACGTATTAATATTGTACTTTTGAAAGTATAAATATTATGTGGAATTCCTTGGTTTTGTTTTGAAGTTTATAATAACAAAATCTCCATGTTGTTAAAATACGGTTTTGTTGAATTGTGATTCTTCCACAGAAAAGGGACCATTGGTTAGAGTAGAGTCACCGTCTGTTACCCATTATGTCTCACACCCCTTGGGATACTTAAGTATTGGAATAATGATGATAAATAAGGGCCTGATCCCCTTGGAGAAGGGCCTTTCTGGTACCATGGCTCTGTCAGAACGTTGACCTGCTTAAGCTTCATCCCCCAAAGCCTGATTCAAGAAAAGTGAAGAAATATTGCCAATGATTGCCATCCAGACTCATGTTTGTTGGCAATGCCTGGAGAGGCTTCTTTTTCTCTTATGTTTCTGTGTCGGGGAAGCAAACTGGCTGCTCCATGATACCTGGCCAACACTCAGAACTGAAAACAAGGGAAGGACTCTGAGCCTCAGTAATAGGGTTACTGTTGAAAAGTTCTCTTTCATCCAAAACCAGCAAGGTTCTCAGGGGTAAGTAAGAACACATCTTTTCTGTCCCTTTTTTTTTTTTTAAAGAGACAATATAAATGCTTAAGTGGGAAAAAAGGGATAGCGTGGGGGTGGGAGGGGTCCTTGATGTCTGGTGATTTAGCACTCTGAACAACATTGGTAACCGTGGCAAATGCAGAATTATTGGTAGAGATGTTGCACGTTCATGAGAAAATGAAAACTGCCTGGTTGACACTATCACATCTCTTCTTTGCATTGGTGATCCCCCCTTATCCAATAGTCAATTCTTGGCAATTAGGCTTTTTGCCCCAGATAGAATATTTCAAATTAGACATACCCCTGTTCTGTGGGCAGACCAGAAACACACCCTAGTCAGGAGGGGAAAAAAAAAGCATGAGGTCATGGAAAGAACCAGACTCAAATGTATGACACTGCTATTATTTTTTTTTTAAGATGAGTCATTAATTTCCCTCCAAAGAAGTGGCATTTTTAGATTGATTTCTTAAATGTCTCTGCTCACCACAGATGTTATGTGGTACAAAGTTGGGTGAGAGTTAGTGCTCTGACAGGTACTTGGAAGAGCAGACAGTGTGTACTTAAAATGAGATAGCTTCTTGAAGTCAGATTAATTTCCCAATTTGGAGCACTCCCTGAAAAGCAGAACCAGTCAGTCCCAACTCGTATGGCCTGCTCAGTCCTTTCCCATCTTTCCAGCCAGGCTTCTTTGGTGGTCATAATCCATATCAAAGCAATCCAAATCTAATTCCTGTTAGGTCATGTTTCCTTCTAAAAATCATCCTTCTGCTGACAAAGTTTTTATTATAAAATGCTAGTGTAAGCTTTTTTTTAAAGTTGTTTATTGAACAAAAAAACATGTAACAGTAAAAATGATACATACATAAATGCAAGTGAATGAGGATTTTCAGTTCTATTTGGTGAGATGTGTATATAAGGAATCCAACATACAAATTATGGTTGTGCAACATTTTCACCATAGCTCTTTAAGACTCAGAAGGCGTGAGCTGAAGAGCCATTGTATACCTTTTTGATTGATGTAGGAGACAGTCAGTGTGTGTGGGGAGGGAAATAGGACCCCACCAAATTAGGTAACCCTGAGTGGTGTTCTCTAGCCATTGTTGGGGGAGGAAAAAGGGGCACTGGAAATGTTCTTGGATTAGATTCAACACCTTGGTTATTATTGTAGGAATTCGGTTCTTGGAAATGATTTATCATAGTTATGTGATTTTAGATACCATTCGGGTGATATTCTGAGTCTGGTTTTTCTGTGTGACTCAAGCAATCAGAAGGGTTCTATCCTTTCATTTTTTCAGCCATGGTAACACTGGTGTGCAACATGATGGCCCAGTGGAATTAGTATCCAGTTGGGAATCAGATCTTGACTCAGTAATATCTCTGGGACTTTAGATAAGTTGCCTCATCTCCTTAGGTCTTTGTTACTCCATTTTTAAAAGTAAGAGTAGGTAGAATCTCTGAGTCTGCCCATGTTCTCTTTCTGTTGAAGTACTTTTGAAAAAATTAGCCATGACTATAACATGGTAACATAATGGTAATAAGAAGACAAGTGCAGCCTTAACTGCTTTATAGTTGTAGCCTGTATACTTGATCTCTCCTCACCCTGACCCCCACCAATATCACAGATGGTATGCATAGAATCAAGTTTCTTTTGTTCTTTCTTTCCAAATGATGCAAAAATTTGGAATCATTGAACCTTTGAAAAAACTATCTGAATATTTGATTTCAAAAATATTTAAGTACTAGTTGTAAGAACTTTACATATAGGTTAATATTTATGCTTGTTCCATAGTAGTGCATTTAATGGATGATGCAGACCAATTAGCTATGCAGTAAGTTCAAGGTTGTTTTCATGAGCAGTAAACTAATTAAGGATTGTAATTAACCCAATCTTGAATTTACCAGTACCAGATACTTTTCCTGGGGTCTTTTCTTTTATCTAATAGGATGCCTGTAATCTCCTCAAAGAACAGAAAATACAGTTAGAAGGAACGTTGCTTTTTGTTTAAGCTTTGTCCCTCAGGACACATTTTCATAATCATTACTCTAAATTGCAAATGAACACTGGCTATATAGCTTGTTTCAAGTTACTTGAAACAGTTGAATTCAGCTCCACAACCAAAGTGCTTCCAAAAAATGATTAATTTGAACTTATATTAGGTTTCTTTCACCTTGACCATAAATTTAAGATACATCAAGTAGAGCATTCTGCCCAAATTTTCAAAACTGAGAACCCCCTTCAAAAGGGGTTCTTTTCAAAACACTAAGTGTTAAATATTATACCTGAGGGTTTCAGGAAACTCTGAACACATATTGACAGACAATCTATTCAGATGAGTCATTCTCTATGGAAAATGGAAACCCTGGTCATTCTCATTTGCTAAGAGAACATATGATTGGGAGCAATTCAAGACAGGTCCCAAGGGTGTGGAAAGAGTTTCTCTTTCTGTTGCTTTTGTGTCTTCATTCCCTGTTTACAAAAAATCTGAAAGGTCTTGTCAGCAGCTTGTCTTTTGAAATTATGCTTTTAATACGCCCTCAGAACATTTCAGTCTATGAATATTCATTGTCTAAATATGGCTTGGTTTATTCTTTAAAAAAAAAATAAAAATTCATTACCTTGGACAATAGGTTGTCTTTCAGTTTTAAAAAAATTATAAGGCAATTTTGTATACAATTTGAAAGCACAAAGCAAAAAGTTAAATGAATGTGTCTTCATGTTGCCTACTTACGAAAAATAATGCAACCCTACCATAGCGCTGTTGGATACTAATTCTTGTCTTTCAACCATTTTCTCTTAATACTAGAAAATATATAAATCATTTACATGACATTAAACATTATGCAAAGGAAGGCACAGCCGGTTATAGTGTACATAAGCACAGTGCGGAATTAAAGGGGGGGAAAGCTTCACATCCTTATTAGATACAATGAAATCCATTCAGAAAAGTTCTTCACTGTCAACAGTGTTCAACACTTGTGAACTAAAAGAATATAAAAAGAAAAAAATCACTTAATGCAAAATGGGTTTTTATATATATAGTTGAAAAATGCTAATGTAACAAATTGGACTATCCAAGTAATGGAAAGTGCAAATCAGAGTCACAGGGTTTCAAAATGGCGTTGTCACGACACAGGAAGATGAGCCCATTGGAGGTGGATTTCTTTTAGCAGTTAATGAGTCCTTTAATGTCGAGAGATCATCAGGATTTCTGAGCACTTGAAGAAAGCAGTCCTGGGGAAGCGGCTCTGTCCAGGCTGGGGATTGGCACTGGTATGTGGCTGTTGAGCAGAGTTGGGAACTAAGCAGGGGAGAAAAAATACAAAATTACCATTACAAACCTGCACAAATGGCAGTCATATGTGTCCAGCCCTGCCACAGAATAAGTCCTGAGCACAGCCCCTGAAGCCATATTGATTAGCTTTTAAATATCTAGAGGAAACTTCACATGGAGAGGCCAACCCCTACTGGTTCTCTGCATGTACAAGTCAATGATAATGAGTCATTAATACTGTATGAATGTTCCATCAAACTTGCCATCAGCTTTCCAGGCAACTGTTGGTGACAGTGGAGAAATATTTTCTTGTCCTCTGTGATTTCAAGAGTGACTCTGTCTCATCGTGAAAAGTAGGTAACCTTGGGTTCTTGATTATTACATCACCCAATGAACACAAGCTCTGGAAAGGGCTTTGAGGATGATCCTGGAGATAAACTGTTGTCCCAGGGCCAGCTCAGCTAAGTCTGGAAAAGCTTGATTACTGAGTCCAGCCCCCTTTGCAGCCACAGCAATTCATAAAACCAGCTGCTGGAAGAATTTTGGTTTATTAGATTACTCCCATACTAATAAAATCAAGAGCCTTTTAAAAGTATTGTAAGTACACACTTTAAAACAGGAAACACAAAGATAGTTAACCTGAAACAACATCTCCCTTTGATAGCTGTGCTTGAGAACAAAGTCAGATGAGCATGATAGAAGGGCTTGTGGACTGGCAATAACCAGCATTTGATTGGATGGCCAATATTTAGCCACTGACACTCCCAGATGACTGGTGCTGGGCCTGAAATCAGGAAGGACCAGAGTTCAAATCCAGCCTTTACAAATTGTGTGACCCTGGACAAGTCAGTGAATCTGTCTGCTTCGTTATTCTCAACTATAAAAGTGGAGGTGATAATATCTACGTCACAGGGTTGTGAGAATCAAACCAGAGTAATATATGTAAAACACCTTAGCAAAGTGCCTAGTCCATAGTAAGTACTTAATAAATGCTTGTTCTTTGCCCCTTTAAGACTGCCACAGGGTTCACATGGCTTGACTTGCCTTTCGTGCAGTTCTCGATGATGATGGGGGGAGTGACTAGATGGCTTCTCATGGGCCCGTCATACTATAATTGGCCTGTGATCAGTCTAATCTAGGGGTTCCTGACCTTTTGTTGTTGTTTTCACCCCTTGGGCAGTATCTGGTATCTTAGAGATCCCTTAGATTTCCGAACAGAAGTTGGTGAAAATAGATGTCACTTCCCTGCCCTTCCTCCCCTACTTCCAGTTCATGGACTTCTGCGGATTCCAGGCTAAGAATGCCTGGTCTAAGCAGCTGATCAGAAAGTATTTATTAAATGTCTATTTAATAAATAGACCCTGGTCCTGAATTAGGTGCTGGGGATACAGAAGAAAATGGACCAGTACCTCTTGTCTACAAAGAGCTTACATACTATCAAAGGAGAAACAAGATGTTTCTATTGATCAGCAAGCATTAGTTAGGCACACACTGTGTTAGAGCCTGAAGGTAAGCTTTCCTTCTAATGAGGAGAAAAGTCTAGATAGAGAATGAACAGAATGTGAATCCACACAAGTGTCTACCCAGTACTTTGGAAGGGAAGGCACTGGCAGTGAAGGGAGAACAAAAAAATGCAGAATAGGGGACAGGAAGGGTGTCCTTAGCCACAGTTGGGTACCCAGACACAGACAGCAGATGAAGAATAATGTCCAGTGAGGCTAGAAAGGGAGATATGGCTTGGATTATGTAAGGCTTCGGTAACTCAATGGGAGCAATTACACATTCACATCTCTGTTTAAGGAAAATGACTTTGGAGGGTGAGAAGACAGAGACACAGATGCCCATTGGAAGGCTCTTGGAATCATCAAGGGAAAGAGGTCACGATGACCTGAGCAAAAGAGGGGCAGATGTAAGAGAAGTGGGGAAAGGATGAAGCACAAGATTTGGTAACTGGATATTTGGGGTGAGAGAGAATGAAAAGCTGAGAACAATGCTGTGGTTATGAACCTTGCTAAAAACTGGGAGGAGCAGACAGTATCTTCTAAGGTGAGCACTGAAGCATTTATAGCCCTGACATCATAGGGAAGGACCTGAACCAGACCCGGGTGAGGAACCCACTTGTACCAATGTGGGTTGGCACCTTCTTGGCAATTTGTGGTCTATATAGTGGTGTCAGACTCACATAGAACAGGCATCACCACTCCATACACAGAGATCCCTACAGACTGCATACTAACTTACTTTCAAAGTGTAATATCATTGTGTTACTGGCCACACTCAGGCACAGAGAAGTGAATTGTCTAGAGTCACACAGCCACTGTGCGTCAAGGGTATGACTCAAGTCCAGATTCTCCAGCCACACAAACAGGTAAGCTGCCCCAAAAGTCTTAGTATTATTGAAAGGCTCTGAATTCCAGAATGTTTCTCTACAACCCATAACTTTTTGCAGGGGGAAAAGGGTAAGGAGAGTTTCTCAAATTAACTTCTATGCTGGTGTTTTGGAATTTACTTCTTGATTCTATTTCAGCTTTTAAAGTTTAAGACTTCAGGAAGTGAGTGTGTGTACGTGTGTTCTGAGTAGCAATTTTCAAGTCTTCCATTGCCTACAGCCTGTCTGTCCCTAAGTTGTCTTAATTACAAAGTACTCTTGGGGAAGGATGATTTGTTCTTTTCATCTTCCCTCGTCTCCTCTGATGCTCCCCACTAATTTGCCATAACTGTCACCTCAGATTTCTTCTCTCCCCCTTCCCCCTCCCCCCCCAACCTTTTCATTATCTGGCTGAGGCATCTGAGATCTGTCAGCTTTAACCTTAAAGATTCAGATCCAGTTTTCTCTTCTAATTATCAGCACAGGAAAGTTGCCAGTCTTGTTGAAAATTCATTACAGGCTAAGTTTGTGTGCTTGGTTCTCTGATTCTAGGAAATCTATGGCAGAGAAAGAGTCTATGGAAAAGTAAGTTTTGAAGGAAATTATTTTAAGACATGATGAATTTTTAAGAATTGCCTGCCCTGCACTATCCATTTCAAAAAGCTCAAAACTAGCTTCCTTTTCCATTTTGTGTTCCGTTTTTCAGAATGCTTGCTTTTTTTTTTTTTAACCTTTCGTAGGAAATGCCCTTTTACAAAAGGGGAGGGCATCCGACATTGTTTTTCCACCATTTCCCTGACCGGCCCCCAAATCTATCTCTGTTTAACCCAGTATTTTATGCAGGTTTTCTTAACCTAGGGTCCACAAATTTTTAAAAATATTTTTACAACTATATTTCATTACAGTAGATTTTCTTTGTAATCCTCTGTATTTTATGCATTATTCTGAGAGGGGTTCGTGACCCCTACAGTTACAATCACACATAATAGTGGCTGTAGAATTGAAGTTAATTTATTGAAATACTAAATGAGAATCTTACCCATATACCTTCTGCTGAGTTCCAAAATGATTTAAAGTGGTAAGTTAGGGAACGAACAATCAGTAATCAATACCTACAATGCACTAGGTACTGGGTACATAAATAGAAAACATGAGATAGTCTCTGTTTATATGCAACCAACTGAGATAATGAGACTCATAGAATAACCTCATAGAAGCTTATAGCAGAGGCCAGTCCTTAAGATGCAGGGAAGTCAAGGGTCAGAGGATTAGAATTCAATTGGGGGTGGGAAGGCAGCTAGGTGGCACTAGATGAATAGAGCTCCGGCCCTGGAGTCAGGGGGACCTGAGCTCAAATGCAGCATCAAGAAACGACACATTTACTAGCTTTGTGACTTTGGGCAAGTCACTTAACCCCACTTGCCTTGCCTTCCCCCTCCAAGAAAAAACAGAGAAAAACTGGACAAGCTGAAGTAAGTCTTCTACCATTTTTCCCCATCCCCTTCAAAACTAAAAAGGTCCCAGGGAGGTAAATATCATCATGAACTTCAGAGGCCAGCTAGGCCAAGCCCTTCATTTTGCAGATAATGATTTGCCTAAGGTAAGCATCAGAGGCAAGATCTGAGCACAAGCTCGTCTTGGCTGTGCCACTCTGGGCAAGTCCCTTACCCTCTCTGTGACTGAGACAGATCTCTAGGACAGTGGCTTATAGGAAAGATGCCAGTCTGCCTTAGTGGAGGGAGCTGCCCCACAATGGAGATTGCAGGTATTTTGGTATGGCCTCACACCTGTGCAGACGGCAGTGGAACCCTTGTGCCTTCCTTGAGGGCTTTCATGAACAGCACCCCAATGTCCCATACCTCCAGGCTTTGCTGAAGTGAAAAGTACTCACAAAATTATTAGGGATTCTTGGACATGATCCTTCCTCATAAAGAAATGTGCACACATCTTGCCTTTGCCTGAATAGGGGCTAGACCTGACCTATAATTGGCATACAGAGCTCTCAGGTGAGGTAATCCCCTTACAGGTTGGTAACTTCTCATCAAGAACAGAGCTCAAACAAGACTCTTCACTTTATTTTTTAAGTGAAAACAAACTTTCTTAAGACTTGAGCAGTGTCTCATGTGGCTGAAGACACTTAAAACCACAAGCAAGAGGATCTGCCTGAGCCTCAGCAGACACATACCTACCCAGCCAAAGCCCAGTTGTCCCTCTACTTATCTTAGCAAAGATCCTCAGATCCCATCAGGTGGAATAAGATGGCCAAGTCCCACATCTGGGGCTTAAAATCAAAAAGCCCTTCACCCTTGTGTGTTATCTTAAAGTTTCCTAAGTACTAGTAAACTTTCCAACAAACCTGGTCTCAAGGGCCATGTGTCTTGAGAAACAGTATTATTATCCAGCAGCCTGGGCAGGATCCCAAAATAATCCACAGTGATCCTGAATCCCCTAATATGGAGTGTCAGTGTGCTAGCTGGTTCATAGAGTTAACAGAACCATCCCAAAAGACACATCCAAAGCAGAAGGCCACAGGCCCTGTTCTGGTAACAGTCTGAAGAGATGACTCATCCTGTACAGGAGGTGTGGTGAAGCAAACAGGCCTGGGAAGCTGGAAAACTAGGAGTTCGAATCTCACTGCTGATACTTTGGAGGGCAAGAATGACTTGGAGTCAGGACCTGGGTTCATATATCACCTCTGACTCTCTATAGATGCCTAAAATTATGTCCAATTATTTCTCCCCACTCCAGTCTCTCCTCCATTCAGCTGCCAAAGTGATCTTCCTAAAGCACAGGTCTGACCATGTTACCTCCCTAAATAACTGCACTCTAGTGTTTCCCTGTCATCTCAAGGACCAGATATACAATGCTCTGGCATGCCAAGGTCTGCTCAGCCCAGCCCTCTGCTACCTTTGCAGGCTTCTCCCTTCCAAATATTCTGTTTCAGCCAAACTGGCCTCATTGCCAGTTTTCAAGCAATGTACTCTGTCTCTCATCTCTGGCTTCTCACAGGGCCCAGTTAAAATCCCACCCCCTACCTCTCCCAATTCCCCCAAACCTGTGCCCTCTTCCAATGAAGCATCTCCCATTTATCCAGTCTTTCCTTGTTTATGCATACATCATCTCCCCCATCAGGCTGTGAGCAATGTGAGAGCAGGGACTGTTGGCCCACATTTGGATTCCCAGAGCCTGGCTTAATAATTAATATGAGGGGCTTAATAACTGCTTGACTGTGTCCTTGGGGAGGCACCATGGTGATATGGAACGACCCCTGGTTCTTTTTTTTTGGGGGGGGAGGGCAATTGGGATTAAGTGACTTGCCCAAAGTCACATGGCTAGTAAATGTGTCAAGTGTCTGAGGCCAGATTTGAACTCAGGTTCTCCTGACTCCAGGGCTGGTGATGTATTTACTGTGCCACCTAGCCGCCTGACTCCTGGTTCTGACAACACTCTGTTGCTTGAGCCATTTCTAACCTTTCTAGGCAGTAGTTTTCTTCAAATGATAAATGAGGGTGCCAAAGGAAATTATCATAGTGGCCCTTGTCTGATGAGGCTCACAGACCCCTCCTCAGAATCACATTTTAATGTGTATCTCTGGGTTAGCCTTGCAAGCTGTCTCCCCAGTTAGGCAGAGAACTCCTGGAGAATGGAGGACTGTCTTTTACCTGCCTTTGTATCTCCCACCCTTGGCACAGAGCCTACTCCATGACCAATTACAGTAAAATACAGTTATCTGTACAAACGACTCCCTGGTTCAGACTTTCCAGTCTAATTTCCCTACTTAGAACCAGCACTGGTTCTGCTGCACTAAGATATTTTTGGTGCATTTTTCTTCTAAGTGTTGTTACAGATTATAAGTACACCATTTCTATAAGTTTAAGGATTTTGTTCAGTATTCTTTTTTTTCCTCCAATATCAGAGATCAGAGATTCTTGGCCTTCTGGGCATATGGACCCATTTGGCAGACTGGACAAGTCTGGGAGGTCCCTTTTCAAATGCACATAAAATTGAAATACATAGTGTGAGGGATAATTTATAGTGAAGTTTCCCCATTCTGAAAAATCAAATCTAGAATGGCTTCAGTATTCACTAGGCCTAGATTTAGGTCACCTGACCTTCAAGCAGTTTGGGACTAAGAGCAATGGAGACCCCCTACCAATAAGAGTGAGGGCCAGTTGGGGGGGTTGGGTTTCTGCATTAGAAGATGGCTGGCTTCTACCTGTTGTTCTCTCCCTGCCGCCATGAGGGCAACAGGGACAGAGTCCTTTCTCATGAGAAAGAATAAAGACCTTTTCTGACCTTAGATTCATTCTCTGAACTCTCATCTCACACACATAAGATTACAAAGGAACTTATATCAAAATACATATTTTTTAAAGTTCTTACATTAATGCCTTACATGAAGAGTCCCTCACTGTGGGATGATCTAATCCTGCCTATCAGCAAGCATGTTCATGTCCCAAACTCACCTGAAACAAAGTGCTGGGTCCTTGCAGCTGGGCAGAACTCAGCGGGGCCACCGGGCTCAGGCTGCTCCAGAAGTGAATGCTAGATAGCAGCGGGCTGGGCGTCAACAGCAGTCCATTTGGGCTCTACAACATGAACATGGCACATTCACTCACATTTCTTTCTGCAGAAACCTCACTGCATCTTTAAAGCAAAATGGAATCAGTGGCAAAAGAATCCCAGGAAATCCACTTAAAGTCTTCTGTGCACTTAGCATAGTGCCTGACACAGAAAAGGAACTTAATACTTTTTTCATTCATTCATTAATTTATTCATCAAAGCAGATCAAAGTATACTATTTGCCCTTTTTTTCCTGTTTCTTTCTTGTGGTTTCTCCCATTGGTTCTAATTCTTCTTTAGAACATAACTAATATGAAACTGTGTTTAATATGTATATGTAGATCCTATATCAGATTGCAAGCCATCTTGGGGAAGGGAGACAGGTGGAGAAAATTTAGAACTCAAATTGTATGGAAGTGAATGTTAAAAACTAAATTAATAAAAAAAAATTAAAATGCCCTTAATACTTTTTCATTTATTCACAGAAGGCATTTAAACACTTATTCATTCAGTCAGAAGCTTTTAGTAAATCCTTGCTGAATTGAGCTAAATTGCATTTACTAAATGTTTACCTGGTACTGTGCATGTAAAGGCAAACATGAAAAGCAGTCCTGACGTCAAAGGGCTTCAATTATTTTTTTAATAATTTTTTTATTTGTTTTCTTGTTTACATCATTCATTTTCATGAGATTTTTGAATTACAAATTTTCTCCCCGTCTTTCCCCTACCCTAACCCCAAAACAGTGATCCCACTGTAAAGTCCCTTCCCTGGTCTGCTCTCTAACTTTCTGATAGAGCAGGGAGGGTCTCCCTACCCCAGCCCCTGTATATCTTAATTCCTAGTTGCATGTATTGCAGAGCTTTAAATTC
>JAQQSW010014670.1:0-12057 GCA_028646575.1 Pseudocheirus occidentalis | reverse complement strand
TCTGGTTGTATAGAAGTGTTATAACCAATGGAGTGAACAATGGGAAAAAAGAAACAAAATCAAAAATTAAAAAGAATGATAGCATGTATTGCTTCAGTCTCTATTTAAACTCTGGTCTTTCTAGATATTTCTCTGAATGTAGACATCTTCCATCCTGAGACTTGTAGAATTGTCTTATAACTCTGAGTTGCTGAGAAGAGTCCAGTTTATCAAGGTTGGTTGTCACACATATGATGTGCCTGTGATTGTGTACAAATTTTTCCTGGTTCTGCTCTTCTCACTTAGCATCAATTTGTATAATCCTCTCCAGGTAATTATGAAGTCCATTTCCTTCCGATTTCTTATAGCACAATAGTATTCTGTTACATTCATATACCACAGCTTGTTCAGCCATTCCCCAATTGATGTGCATCCCCTAAATTTCCAGTTTTTTGCCACCACAAAGAGAGTTGCAATGAATATTTTTGTACATATGGATGCTTTTCCCACTTCTATGATCTCTTTGGAATACTATCCCAAGAGTGGAATTGCTGGATCAAAGGGTATGCAATTATTTATAGGCTGTTGGGCATAGTTCTAGATTGCTCTCCAGAATGGTTTTATCAGTTCACGGCTCCAGCAACAATGCATTCGAGTTCCAATTTTTCCACATCCTTTCCAGCACTTGTCATTTTCCTGTTTTGTCATCTTAGCCAATCTGACTGGTGAGATGTGGTACCTCAAAGTTGTTTTGATTTGCATTTCTCAAATCAATAGTGATTTAGAGCATTTTTCCATATGCTTAAAGATATCTTTAATTTCTGCTTCTGAAAATTGCTGGCTCATATCCTTTGCCCATTTATCAATTGGGGAATGAGTTGTATTCTTATAAATTTTACTTAATTCTCTGTGTATTTTAGAAATGAGGCCTTTATCAGAGACACTAGTTGTAAATATTCTTTCCCAATTTCCCACTTCACTCTCAATCTTGGTTACATTGGCTTTGTCTGTACAGAAACTTTTCAATTTAATGTAATCAAGAGTATCCATTATGCATTTTATAATGCTCTCCACATATTTTTTGGTCATAAAGTATTCACTAATCTATAAATCTGACAGGCAAGCTATTCCTTGCTTCCCCAGATCATTTACAGTATCAGCCTTTATACCTAGATCGTGTACCCATTTAGAATTGACTTTGGTGTACCCAGGGATTTTCGATAAATTACAGGTAATTGTGAAGGTAATGGTAGAGAAGGACTATGGGAAGGGAGGTGTAAGTCATTCTAGGACAGTGGTTCTCAATCTTCCTAATGCTGCAACCCTTTATTACTCTTATGTAGGCATATCTGCATATGGGCAGACATGCCTGGAGATGGATAGAGGAGCAGTGTCTCAATTCCTAAGACCACAACAAATATGTGTTTTCCAATGGTCTTAGGTGACCCCTGAGAAAGTGCCATTTGATGCCCAACAGGATTGCAGCCCAAACATTCAGAACTGCTGTTCTAGGAGGATCTGGCCAGTCAGTAGAAGTGGTGACAGTGGCAAGCTTATTTTCTACGATCAGAAGGTTCTTTAGTGGAAGGTCTACTATTTAAGGTCCATAGTTCCAGTTGAATGGATAAAAGAGAATAACTACTATGTGTTGAATAGAGTTCTTGTCATGCTGCCACTGAGGGCTGAGAGAGTGAAATATTGGGCTGTGGTATATATCAATTTGTAGGAGAAGTTCTGAATCATCAAGGCTTGAACAGTTTTCCCGTTTCACAAGTTGAAAATGTAGCAGGCAGAGAAAGCATCCTCATGCTGGATGGAACAAGTATCATTGGCTACTGCCCTTCACCCTCCTTTAAACTCAGGCATACAAAGAAATCAGTTCTTGAAATTCTTGTGTTCTCAAAGGAAGATCCAGGAGCTTGACTTGTATTTACTGGTCAATTCTTCACAGACCTAAACAAATGCATCTTTTGCCTTTCTTTCTTTCTTTAGCATTTTTGAGTAACTATATAGACGTTGGATAGAATGATTTTTGAGCTTTTAACTACTGAAATGTTGGAAGTTTCATCATTGGTCCCTTTATTACACTGAATTGGTAGCAGAGACAATAGAAGTACCAAGTCACATCTTGGAGGTAATCTAGCAGGGCTTAAGCCTCTTAACCTAGGAGAGATACTTCAAAGATTTGGCAGATCTAAGTAAAGGAGTCATCAGTTCAAAAGAGTTTTGTGTACAAAACTTTTCTTCCTCCTCATCCTTTTAAAAGATTACTTCTCACCACAAAGTGGCCTTTTTAGCCTGGAACTTCCCACAACCCTTGGAGTCCTTGTAGCCTCTGGAGAATTCCTGCGAGACCCTTACTCTGAGAAAGGTCTCCAAGTCAAATACCTTTCATTGTCTCAGCACTGCTTCTGAATTTCTGGATTTCCCCATTATGTCCAACACCCAAGAGAACCCTCTCCCTGCTTATTATCTTATCTCCCTCTCCTTATTTTTGGTGCTTTTTTAAGGGTTGTCAAACTTGTCATTGTAAGGTAAGTTACCTAAGGACATTGGCTTGACCTTTTTCTTGAAGTTGTCCTAAATTATTCACATGGTGCTAGGCACAAAGTGACCATTGTGACAACTGTATGTCAATGTTTTAACAAACCTTAGGATTTATCTGTTTTTTGAACCAAAAATTGTAGTTCTTCACACAGCTCCCATTTCTTACACTCTCTTGGAGCAACATGACCAAGTGGTACACAGAAATATATTCCAGTTGCCTTTTTATAATGTGATGTTGTGGTGAGAGGGCTGTTCATATACATTCTGCCTTCCAAAAATCCAGGACTTGGAACTCTGGAAACAGACAGGGTGATTTATCCATTCTTCTACAGGAAGCACTAAGGGAACAGAAAGGATTCTGCATACAAAAGGTCTGTCATGAAGTCACTCCCTGGGTGATCTCGGCAGGCTCTTTGCAGGAGTTGGTTTTCTGCTTATTTGGCTCAAGCAGTTGACAAGCCTGGTACTCTTGAGCTCTGCAGGAATCAGCTCTGTGGCTCTGCATTTTGGTATTCTCTTTCAAGCACTATTTTCCCAGGGGACCTCTAAAGATCCTTTCGATTATTTGAATCTCACCAGATCAGAACCTATTCAATTCTATCTCCAGAATCTCATTCACTGAAAATCACAGTAACTTCAGGTACCATTTGCTCAGGGACACATAGGTGAGGCAGAGAGAACAGTCACTTGTCTTTCATATGCCTTTGGTTTCTCCACACTTCTTCCATATATCAGCACCTGGGAGGAAAAAAAGATTCTAAATATCCAATTCTATTGTATAATCTTAATATATAATACCTGCCTTTCACTCCTATCTTCAAGTTTTCATTTATAACCAGAACATTAATATCAGTGCCATAGAAGATTTCACTGAGTTGTGTCTTGCTGTTTAAAAATGTCTGTGATGAACCAATGTTACATTTTACTGTGCCACATGGTAAGAGTCAACCCAAGTCACAAATAATGATGCCTATCCCCACCCCTTGAACTCACCATAAAAAGTCTTTCGTGTAGCCTGTATTGACCCATCTCTACTTTTTTATTCCCTCTCTACTCTCTCAACACTCACAGTCATTGCTCAGTGTTGGCTGTTTCTTGTAACTCAAATCCTCCTACACTGGTTAGATAGAATGATGGAACTGTTCCCCAGAGAAAGAATTTCTGCTGCATTAAACCCACAGTAACATCCTTGACTCTCACTGTAGTTGCACAATCCTCCAGCACAATTATGTCCTTTGTAAAACTCTCCCATTTCCAAATCTAAGGGGATTTAGAATCTAAGGATTTCTAGTGTCATGGTTTCATTATTTAATCTCTAGTGACTCTGTCTTCTTTGGTAGCAATTCTCTTCCCAAGAGATAACAGGAGTTACCATCCCGCTACTCCATAGTCATGTTCCTGGTACAAGTACATGCCCCACTTTGCTCTGTCTTCCCTTTGTATTCTCCTTACACATGGAACCTGTCACTTGACTCTTCTCTTTCACAGAATTTACAGGGGGTTCATCTCACAAGGGTATCAGTTTGGGAATCATACGTGAGATAATCTCACTGATAAGTTTGCTGGGGCTCTGATTAACATCAGAGTTCAGCTCTAGTTCCTTTACCTCATTCTGAGAAAATGAGGGATGAAGGATACAACAAAGACACTCTACAAATGAAACTTTCTCTTGCCTTCAGGACATCTACAATGACTTAAGGTCTGATATTCATGGATTTTACTTTCTTTAGAGATTTGGAATTTGAGTGCTCAAAGTATATGAAGAAGAGCGGTGTTGCTTATCTCCTTGAGTCCTTACTAATAGGGTAGGGGTAATGTTGATTGCCAGTCTTGGAAATCAGTTTCAGTGTGAAGAGGTCTCTCTATCTCATCTCAGATTAGGTTGCGACTAGATAGCTTCTACAATTCTATTCTTGGCATCAGAAAATACCATTCACCCTGGAATCATTAATGCATGAAAATGCATGTCATAGAAATATTTGAAAAAAGATTTGTTGATGTTTAATTATTTGGAGAAGAGGCAAGATGAATTGGAGAGGAGACATCACTATGTTCATATATTTAAATAACACCTTCATGCAGGAGATATTAAGAATGTTCTACTTGAATGAACATGAAAGAAATAGGACCAGTGAGGCAACAATCCAAAGAAGCTGACATAGTTACAAAGTTAAGACAAAAGGTTCTGATTGGTAGATTTGTCTAAAAGAACAATGGTCTTTTTAATGGATCTGTGTTTTCTCTCATTAGAAAATTGTCCATATGTATGAGTCAGTAATTGCATTGTGGAGACAGAGAATAAGGGATTCTTGATACAGTTCAGCTTTAGAATTTCATCCACATTGTTACATAAAATAATAGAGTAATTTTGTCCACAATAGAGTGATTTTGTGACATAAACTATTAATTAAAATTCATAAGCATTTATCTTTGATTGTTTATTTATTACACCAGCTCTTTGGAAACCACTGATAGCAGCTGAAAATATAAATGTATTGAAGGATAAATTCCTGGTCTGATGGAACTTAAATTGCCATTCAAACCTTTGTCATTTTTCATTTAGATCACCTATGGCCTATTTGATCTTCTCCTGACTGATAAAATTCAGTATCCATATGTCTATCAGATGGGCAGAATGGAATCAACACTTCACCTTGCATTCATCCAATTGATGCTCCATTTTGGCTGGACATGGGTGGGACTGGTTCTTTCAGATAACGTGAAAGGGGAGAATTTCCTCAGTGATATGAAAGAGGAGGTGGACAGGAATGGTCTGTGTTTGGCTTTTAAGGAAAGAGTGCCCTCAAATTTTGGATTTCATGAACATTATGAACTCTCTTTCAGGATAATTGCATCATCATCAACTGTGATTTTTATCTATGGAGATACAGACTCCCTTCATAAACTTAGTTTTGTGTTTTTGGATTATACAATTTATGGGAAGATATTGGACACAACAACTTCTTGGGATTTTTCTCTTGGTTCTAAGGTTGTATACCTTACCAGTTTTCATGGTACAATACTATTTTCTCATTCCCAAATGGAGATTCCTGGTTTCACAGATTTTCTAAGAAGCATGAATCTCAGTGTGAAGTCTTAGGACATTTACCTAAAGGCTTTAGTGGAGTTAGCCTTAAACTGCAGAATTTCAGACAAAAGTCATGTGGACATGTTACACTCTATGTGCCCAGATGTTTCTTTGATGGATTTGCCAACTATAAAATTTGACACAATCATTATGGAACTGAGTTCTAATGTTTACAATGCAGTATTTTTAGTGGCCCATGCTATCCATCAAATGCTCCAGTCAGAAGCAAAAGAAGTATCATACCTTGGAAGTAATCCAGATCTTTCTTGGAAGGTAGCATTCCTCTTTCACCTTTGGGCATGACATTCATTTTTTATGTAGTTGTTCTATAGATGATGCAGCAACAGCCTGAGACTTCAATACTACCTCTTATTCCCTATTTTTTTCAGTTGTAAGTACATTACTTTGTCAGATAGGAGCACTGTATCTATTGATTGTGTTACTTTGTCAGATAGATGCACCCTGTCTCTTGACTTCTGTTTTCATTTCACAGACAGAAAGTGAATTGAAATGATAGTGCTGGCAATGTGTG
The DNA here is from genome assembly GCA_028646575.1 of Pseudocheirus occidentalis. Taxonomy (NCBI): domain Eukaryota; kingdom Metazoa; phylum Chordata; class Mammalia; order Diprotodontia; family Pseudocheiridae; genus Pseudocheirus; species Pseudocheirus occidentalis. Next base: position 5,911 of record JAQQSW010014670.1, on the reverse strand, counting down.
TAAATATTGTTGTAATCTTACTAAGCTTGATGTGGGTAGATACTGTTGTGGCTCTGTTAAGTTTTATGTTCCCAGGAACAGTAACTTTGAAGGGCTTGATGTGCACTGGGCACCATGACCTTTAAACTGTAACAGGAGCTGGGAGCTGCCTACCTATAAGTCCAGGCGATGGTTGAGTGAATTTAGACAAGAGCTGGTAGCATGGAAAAGGATCCACGGAATTTGGGAGCCAACCCCAAGGAAAGATGACAGGACCTTTCCCTGGGTACTTAGAGCTGACTGACAAGATCATAATTCACTGTGACCTAGGAGTGGGAAACCTTTGTACTTTGTACCCTTTTAGCATGATTGAATGAAGGTGGATTGGAAACTAGTCTCCAATCAAGGTAAAAGAAGACTTTCTGACTGATGAGATTAGACCATGTGATATGGGGGGGGGGGAACCTTTGTACTTCTTGTCCCTTAAGGAGGATTGCTCCTTAAGGATGATTGACTGAAGGACTTATTGAATAATGTCTTTTGTTTAAAGCTTTGTGGCCACTTTAGTGGTGAGTTATATTATATCATTGAGAATGCTCTACTTGGGTTTCTGTGAATGTTTTGCTTTAGTTTACTGAATAAGTACAGAATTCAGTATACTGTAAGATCAGACTCTTAGAGTTATTCACAACAGCAGTCCTCTGGAGAGTTGCTCGAAACTGAACTTACACCACTTTCATGACATTGCAAATGCTATGATGATTTGTGCGAATTTCTAATTGATCTATTTTAACTGGGTCAACATCTATGCTTGAGCTTGAGTTAATATTTGTGATGAGTCCACTTGTTTCAAGGATACATTCATTTTTTAAATGGAGAGGAGCCCTTTAATGGAAGTTGTGCCTATTTAAGATTCTTAGTGCTTGAAGGAACTGCTTGTTGGGGTGGAAATGTTGGGAAAATGAGCAACTCGGGACCCATCACAGCCTCATAGAGTTTATAATATAAAAGAGGATGTCTAGGTACATAATGATCAGCAGTCTAGATTTGGAGAGAACTTATATGAATTGAACTTTGTTAAGAGAAGTCTATGTAGGAAAAGTTTTACGTATATATGTATTTTTCTACACAGTAGGCTGTCTGATTTGGATCGTAAAGAAAGCTTTAGTGATGCGGAACTGATGCTTTTGAATTGTGGTACTGGAGAAGGCTGTTGAGAGATTCTTGGACAGAAAAATTATCAAATCAATCAATACTTAAAGAAATTAATTCACATTCTTAATTGGAAAGTCAGATTTTAAAGTTGAAGCTCAAAATTTTTGGCAATAAAATGAGAAAACAAGATTCATTGGAAAATACCTGGATATTGGGAAAGATTGAAGGTAAAAGGAAGAGGAGACATCTGATTAAGAGATGGCTCTACAGTGTCATTTAAACCACCAATATTAACTTGGACAGATTTTGAGGTATAGTGAAGGCTACAAGAGCAAAGTGTCCTATGGTCCAAAGGATCACGCAGATTTGGACATGTATCAACAACTGAAAAATAAAAATTAATTATTATTTCTGGCCCAATAGATTCTTTATTTTTAACCTTAAATAATGAAATCTTACAACATTTCCAGTGAGAAGAAGGCAAACATTCTTTCTCTTATCATAATTCCCATTGTACATTTTCAGTCTCTCTAGAAAATTTTCTCAAATATTTTCACTTTCAAACAATTAATAGAGCTTAATTTTTTTTCAATTACAGGTTTATATAGTTTTAAACATTGATTTTGCTAAGATTTAAAGTTTCACTTTTATCTCTTCCTTCCCCCTCCTAAGAAATCTAGCAATCTCATATATGTTATACCTGTACAATCATGTTAAACATATTCCCACGTAAGTCATGCTGTGAAAGAAAAATCAGAAAAAAGGGGGAAACCAAATGAAAGAAAAAAAAGGTGAAAATGGTGTGCTTTGATCAGCATTAAGACTCCACAGTTATATCTCTGAATGTGGATGGAATTTTACATCAGGAATCTTCTGGAATTCTCCCAGATCATTGTATTTTTATGAAGAGCTAAGTCTATCAAAGTTGTTCATTGCAGTGTTGATGTTACTGTGCACAATGTGCTCTTGGTTTTCCTCACTTCAGTCATCATCAGTTCCCATGAGTCTTTCAAGGTTTTTCTGAAATCTGCCTGCTCATTATTTCTTAAAGCACAATGGTATTCCACTTCATTCACAGCCCACAATATTCAGATATTCAGATATTCCCCAATTGATGCTCATCCCAACAGTTTCCAATCCTGAGACTGGGACTGGATGGCACACTGTTGGTCTGCTAAGGCAGGACTAAGGGGCCTCAGTTGCTGATCTGTGTTGTGGCTAAGAGTCTTTAGTTGGCTTACCCTGACATTGTCTGTGCTGGGCTACACTCCCCTTTTACCCAAATAAAATAGACCTTTACTGAAGCCCTTCTGAGGTATCTTAACCTGAAAAGTTTTTTCACTCTGCCTTTTTAAAGGCTCTGTTACTCCACAATCTGTTTAGAGGCTTGATTTAGCATTATTTCTAAGGGAAACTGAAGAGAGCTCAGGTAACTTTCTGGTTTATCTCTGCCATCTTGACTCCACCATTGAACAATCACATCTAGATCTTCTGTATTCAAAAAGATATTCTACCTTTAATTCAAAACTCTGCTTCTCAAACCTTGCACAGACTGAACTGATTCATTTTCTTATAATTTGTCACTAGGCAATTTCTTTCCTAATTTGTTCATTAGGAATTATTCTCCTTTCTATTTATTTTGCATCACTGAACTTTACAAATTGTTTAGTCTATTAAATAATTCTTCATTGCTATTCCTTTTTTTTACCTTGAAATGCATCACTATGAATAGCATATTGGCCTTTATTCCTAAGTTTACCTTGTCGACCACTATAGGGACTTCTCTTGGCCAGTTTTTAAATTAAGGAGATTTTTGTACCAGATGTAAGATTACCCCCGAAGGATCAGTCCATTCATACACATTTTTAAGCTCCCACATGTGCTAGAAAATGTGCCAAGTTCAGGGGATTCAAAGAAAGACAAAGAAAGTTCCAGTTTTTCAGTGTCTCAAAATCAAATGTGGAAGAATTGGTAAGATTCTATAAAATAAAATACTGAGTCCTCAGTGTCCACAGGTTTTAGAAAAGAACTTAGAATGCAAGACATCAGAGGTATTTGGAGAAATTCCTAATTTGGTGAAAGGAAAATAAAATGGTATTTGAGGTCAGTTCAATGTCTATGACACATAATAATTTGCTGGATTTATTATTCTTCTTTTGTCCATACTTTGTTATGAAAAAAAGAGAAAAAGAGGGCAAAGCTCTAAGAGTATCTTAAGAAGAACTTCAAGAAAAGAGAGAATATCGCCTTTAGGAAGCTACAAATTCAGAGCCTATACTCTATCGATAGTCAAATCTGATACAAGGGTGTAAATGCTTCCCTCTCTGAAGAGTAACAAACTCCTGTCCTTACCTTCAGCTCCACAACTTCCTAAAGCGCCCCAGTCCTGCCAATAGTGCCAGTGATGAGTCATGTGGGGAAGGAGCCAGGATGGTTGCTGAGAGCTACGATATCCTGAACTTTAGATTCTTCCCTGGTCAGATGGACACACTGGTGAAAGTGGGCCAAGTGAGCCCTCATGGGCAGGGAATCAGCATTAATGAAGAAGTCATAGATTGGCCAGAAGATTTCCTCCAGGTAGGGATCTAATGAATGATTTGACATTCACCACTTTGCCTGTTTAGAATCCTGGACACTCTTGTTCCTTCATTGGAACTAGGAGCTTTCAGAGACACTAGAAATGACTGTGACAGGGTGTTAACACACATTTACTCTTCTTTTGGCTCCGAATAAGACACAGTTATGGTTCCTTTTTTTAACCTTATGTGCAAATTCTGCTCAGCTAAGTTCCATAATGATCACAGTTGTTTATACTAAGAGAAACTTGAATGATCCAAATTCAAGTAGTCAAGTTTGAAGAATAGTAATAGGGTGGAGAGTGGAAAATTGTGTTTTTCCCCAAAGGGATCTATTGAGCCAAAGACTACCCAATATTTGGAATTCTCCCACTACATAAATCATTTATCCCAAGTTTGTGTCCCCATGAAGGACAATGGCTTTTAGAGATTCTTCATTTAAATGTTATAGTTATATTTTCTGCAGATGTCATACATATATGTCTAGGCAGTTTCAATTATCCTTGGGGTTCAATAAATTCCACCCCACCCTTCACAGTAGTATCCAGAGGAGTCTCCAAACGTCAGCCCAAGGATGCAGATCAATCAAATCATCTCATTCTTGCCAAGATTCAAGCAAGGTGAACTTTTTCATTAGTTCATCATAGTGTATATTCTCTAAACTCATTACTCCCTGAAACATTCAGTTTACTTTATGGAAGCAAAAAATGGCCTTAGGGGAAGATATTCAATAAATATTTCCACTTATGTAGTCAATTAATTATTTTGGCATTGCCTGCTCAAAAATGGAGTGAAGTTTAGAGATATAGTAGTGCTTTGGGGAAAAAAAAATTTGTCAACAAGGTATTACAGTTAAAAAAAAATCAAGTACGTTGTTTATGCCTAGTGGAGAATCTGTACAGACTCATTGGGAGAAAACATGATCTGGAGAGGAAGATGGAAATATAGGAAGAATCTCTCCATTGAAAATTAGATCCTCCCTGCCCTGCAGAATTGCAAATTCTTCATACTAAAGTTCTTCCATCTAAAATCAGCATCACCTCAGGCATCTGTCTTTCAGCACTCATTCTGACTGTGACATTTTCTCCACTTCTATGGTGGAAACACAGACTCCAACTTCCATGTGCAGTCCAAGGTGTGGCCCTGGATTCAAGAAGACAGTCCGTGAAGGCCAGCCCATCTGCTGCTTTGATTGCACCCCATGCCCCACAGGGCAGATTTCCAACCAAACAGGTGAGTTCCTAAAGATAAATTGTCCCTCTCCCAATGTGATATAAGTTGTCTTTTCTTAAAAATTTTAACCTGAAGTGACATTTACTTACAACTGCAATATTTTCTAAGTTAAAATGATATTGCACTTATTCAATCACTTTCATTCAATGCACCATTTGGTCACTCCTGTAACTCACAGGGGCATTCTCATGTTTATGATACTAAAAATCCATCCAAGGAGAACCCACCAGTATTTACTGCTACTGGATTCTATACTTACACTTACACTTTATCTTACCCATTATTGTGAGAAATTTTAATTGTGCAAAACTTAAATTCTAAACATTGCCTAAGTTCAGATGAATTGAGACTAGGTGACTGCCCTCTGGAAATAGCCTTCATGAAAACATCCCTTGGTGTTAACCAAGACTGCCCAGAGTATTCTAGGGAGTTTTTGGTTGAAAGGCTGCTTTCCTGTGGGTTGGAGTCCTGATTCAAACAAATTTGGCTCACAAAATGCTATACAAAAACCTGACATCCTCACACTCCTAGTGTCTCTGAGGTCAAGTGTCAAAGCTGAAAAGGTCTGCTTTTGATTTCTTGTGTCATTGGCATGCATGGCTTAAAAACTTGGTGTGTTCAGAAGCTTTAACCTTTGTTTTCTCAGTCAATTCATCATTCAGAGAACACAGTGTCCTGTTTCTTTCTGTTGGCAGTCCTCCATTCCTGCATTACAAATACACCTTACTTCTTTGCCTTGAAATCTCTGGATTGTTAATTTCATTCTTATTATATTGTTGTGGTCATGCCCTGAGGAGCAGAGACCATTTTTCATTATTTTTGTTGTTACTCATTTCCTTAAGGGGCTCCTCAAAACTGAAAAGAAAGATTTTAATGCTCCCATAGATATGCTGATATTTTATGGTATTTGCACTTCTTTTGAATGGTATTTCCTTTCCTCTCATAATATATCACATTTTTCTCTTTTT
>JAQQSW010014669.1:0-12058 GCA_028646575.1 Pseudocheirus occidentalis | reverse complement strand
GGAGATCCATCTGGCCCCACTGGAAAGTGGGAGGAGGGATGAGGGTGGATAGAGGAGAGAGGAGATTGGGGAAGAACTGTTTTGAGGTGGTGGGAGGGGAAAGATGGGGATAAAATTTGTAACTCAAAATCTTGTGGAAATGAATGATGTAAACTAAAAATAAACATAAACTTTAAAAAGATTGTCGGGGCGGCTAGGTGGCGCAGTGAATAGAGCACCGGCCTTGGAGTCAGGAGTACCTGAGTTCATCTGACCTCAGACACTTAACATGCACACACACAAAAACTAGCCGTGTGACCTTGGGCAAGTCACTTAACCCCAACTGCCCTCCAAAAACAAAAAAAAAACAAGAACAAAAAGATTGTTTGCGGTTTTTTACCCTTTCATATTAAGCCAAAATCTGCAGTGTGAAAACTGCTTCCCTTAAATATAGTCCTGCTATGGACCCAAGGCACTTGTATGAGAAACTCAAACTGAATGAAACATCAATCTTTTCGATAGTTTCAGCAAACATCTATGTTTAATTCTGGTCTGAACCAGCTCACTGGGCATGTTTTTGGAGAGTAACTTTGTTTTGGTCTGCAGCTCAGCACAAAAGTCACTATTTGTATTCCACTCTGCTCTGGGCTCAGCAGCTTGCTTTGTGACCTTAGGTGCTGTGATGGTTTGTCTTGAGAGATAATGGATTCTCCTCACTAGGAGGATACAAGAGGAGGATGACCATTTTGGGGGGATATTGTAGCACTTGGATTCATAGACAAGCATATGACCAGCTCTGAGATCCTAATGCTCTGTGAACTCTCTGCCCCCTCTGAGCTCCATTTCCCCCCATTTGTAAAATGAAGAGGTTGAAGAGGTTGCATCATATGACCCCTTATGGCTCTGATGTTCTAACCAACTTAATTCAATCCCACAAGCATTTATTAAACACCTACCATGATCAAGGTCTGTGCTAGATGCTGGGAATTAAAAAAAAAATAACAAAAAACAGCCATAGCCCTCAAGGAGTTTATATTCTACTTGGGGGAGGGGTAGCCTCTCAATTTCACCTTTTAAGTAGTGTCCCTTCCTATTCAATTGATCCTGTGCCTTCTATGTATACCTGTACACATATATACACACACACTCACAGATATATTCATATGCTCATATACCCTCCCATATAGACATATATATACACATACATATACATACATACACATTTATATTCCTTTCAACTAACCTTATACTAAGAAAAGTTTCATAGGTTACAATTATTGTTTTATAACAGATAAATATGTTTAGGATCATTTGAGTAGGGAGGAGGGAATAAGCTGGTAGTGCCTTAGTAGATGGCATGTGAGATGAGGCTAGAGAGAATTTCGAAATCCTAAGAGGCAGCAATAAGGAAGGAACAAAATTTAGGCAAGAGGGATAACCTGGCTGAAGCACATAGACAGGTAGGTGCTCAACACTGAATTCAAAGAATAAATAGGCTTGTTTGACAAGAACATAGGGAGCATGGCGGGAAGATGTATACAGTAAGCCAGGAAAGGTAGGCTACAGTCATATTGCAAAGGGCTTTAAACACTAAAATTAGGAGTTTTTATATTATCCTACAGGCAAAAGAGAGTCATTGAAATTTCTTGAGCAGGAGCAGGAGCAGAAATTTCTGTCAGCTTGTCACTTTAGGAAAATTCGGGGTTGGGGGAGAGAGTTGTGTAGACAATGAGAGGAGAGAGACTGGAAGCCAGGAGTACAATCAGTAAGCTGTTGGAATAGTCTAAGGCAAGAATGTGTTGAAGGGTTGGGTTGGTTGTTCATCATTCTCAGAAGACCCAAATGACATCACTTTGTTGATGTCAAGTTACAGTGTGTCCAGTTGTGGCTGATCAAACTAATACAAACTTGGAACACTCTACCACAGGTCAGACACTAATAGTCCCTATGAGTATTTGGAGTAGAGATGTCTCTAAATTTGTGCAGTTCACATTTCTTTTGAGCTACTTCAATTCTGCTTTATTCATAAAGCACAGCACCTTCTCTGATGCGGGCACATCAGGCCGGATGGTCCTGTGCCAGTGTCTGCCATGCCTCACAATCAGTTTCAGAATCTTTCAGAGAGACCTTGAGAATGTCCTTGTATCACTTCTTCTGATCTCCGTGTGAGCCCTTGGTTGAAGGGTAGTAGCCAGGTGAATGGAAAGAATGGAACAGATGGAAGACAAGTAACATAACACCTGATTTGATATTAGGGAAAAGAGGAAAGAGGTACAAAATTCTGAGGTATCTTTTCCCAGGTACAAAACCTAGGTGATTAGAAGAATAATGGTGTCCTCAAAAGAAACAGGAAAACTTGGAGGGGGTAGTTGAAGACAAAAAATAAGGAGTTCCATTTAATATGCTAAGTTTGAGATACCTATGGGACATCTAATAGATCTCCAATGGGTCATTGATAAAATGGGGCTGGAGCTTAGGAAGGAAACTAAGACCAGTTGTGGAGATATCATTTAATTCAGGGGTGGGGAACCTGCTGCCTCAAGGTCACATGTGGCCTTCTAAGTCCTTGGGTACAGTCTTTTAACTGAGTTCAAGTTTTATGGAACAAATCCTTTTATTAAGGAGATTTGTTCTGTGAAGTTTGAATTCAGTCAAAGGGCTGCACTTGAGGATCTAGAGGGTCACATGTGGCCTTGAGGCCTCAGGTTCCCCACCTGGGATTTAATTGTTGACAAGATTGCCAAGAAAAAAAGAAAAAGGGACCAGGGCAGAACCTTGGAGGATGCACATGGGTAGGTGGCTCATGCCTCAGCAATAGACAGTAAGAAGGATCAGGTAGATATAAGGGAAGAAGTAAAGTTAGTCGGTCAATAAACTTTTACTAAGTTATCTGTTAGGTGCCAGACACTGCGCTAAGTTCTGAGGATGCAAAGAAAGGCAAACAGTCTGCGCTCTCAGGGAAACTTACAGTCTAAAGTGGAGCATAACATACAGACAACCTTATGCCAAGTATATACAGGATAAGTTAGAAATAATCAACAGAGAGAGGCACTAGAATTAAGAAAGATTGGGGGAGACTTCTTGCAGATGCAGATTAGTTAGGACTTAAAGGAAGCCAGGAGGTGAAGATGAGGAGGGAGAGCCTGCTTGGCATGGAGGGACAGTGACATTGACAAGAGCTAGGAGACAGAGTGTCTTGTTTGGGGAACGTAGGCCTAGGGTCAGGAAGGTTCACGTTCTTGAATTCAAATACAGCCTCAGACATTTATTAACTATATGACTTGGGCAAATCACTTATCCCTGTTTACCTGTACTTCCTCAACTACACAATGAGCTGGAGAAGGAAATGGCAAACCACTCCAATATCTTTCCCAAGAAAACCCAAAAAAGGGGTTAGGAAGAGTTAGACATGACTGAAGAACAGCTCAAGACAGAGGCCAGGGTCACTGGATTATAGAGTACATGGGTAGGTTATAAAGTATAAGAAGTCTAGAAAGGAGAAGTGAGGGGAAAGGTTATGAAGGTCTTGAATGCCAAATGAAAGATCTTACATTTGATCTTGGAGGCTATTGGAAGCCATTATTGAATAGCAGGGGTGACGTGAACAGACCTGCACTTTAAAATGACCACTTTGAGAGTTGAGTGGAGGATTTGAGACTGACCGTTGCAATAGGCCAGGAATGAGGTAATGAGGGCCTGAACCACGTGGTGGTGGCAGTGTCAGAGGAGGGAAGGAGGCACATTTGAGAGATGTCACAAAAGTAAAATCCGGAGGCCTTGGCATAAAAAAATCTAGGGGAGACAGAGGATACAGGAGAATTTTAAACAAGTGTCAAACTCCATAAAGGCCAAGAAAAATAAGGACTGATCTTAGGTTTTCCAATTTACCATTAAAGAAGGTATCCTTGGAGAAAGTAGTTTCAAGTGGGTAGTGAGGTCAGAAACCAGCTTGTAAAGTGTTAAGTGGAGAAGAGAGGCAATGGAGAAAATGCATGATGACCTTTTCAAAGCGTTTGGCTGTGAAAGGATGAAGAGACATACAGATGGGAGCTTTAAGAGGTTTCCTGCTCTGGCATTCTGTTTTCCATGTTCTAAGGTCACTTCCAGCTCTAGCTTTCAATGTTCTAGGATGTCTTCCAGGCCTGACCTTCTCTGTTCTATAAGCTAAAGTCTTTTCCACTTCTAGCCTCTTATGTTCTAATGTTTCTCTTCCAGACAAGATACACTGTGTTCCCAAATCCTTAAAATTTTGTGTTCTAAGGCTCCTTCTTGCTCTGATTTTCTATGGTTCTATGAGTGACTTCCATGTTTCACAGCCTGAATGTGTTCTAAATGCCTAATATACATTTAGTTCTCTCTGCCAAAGAGCTTAGGCCTTTTACATCTAATATCTCATCTACCTTTGTCTGTCAGTACTGTCTCTTCATGGTGGCACAAGGTAATAGATGGGAAAATGCTTTAAGCTCTTCAGCAGAGAGAAAGTATATAAATCCAAACTCTTATCCAAACAATTTCTCTCATTTAGGTTTTGTTACATGAATCAACAGACCCATTAGAGTCAAGTTGAAAAAGACAGTTTGGGTTAGCAATGGATGTCCTCTCCCTCATCTTGTCTTAATCTGCCTGAGATTTTATTTCCTGGGCTGGGCTTTTGCCCTAAACCACTGGCCTTTGGATTGTTGTACCATCAATCAATTAATCCACCAGGATATATCAATCACCTACAGTTTGCAAGGTGCTTTGCATAATAAAGTAATAAAATAAAATAATAAAGACCAAAATACAATAGTTCCTGTCTCCAGGGAGCTTACATTCTATCACGAGAGACAATATAAATGTTTCAAAATATAAAATAAATAATAAAAACAAATCTAGAGTAACTGGGTGGCAACTAGGGGTATCAAGAATGGCTTCTTATAGGAGATGACAATTGAGCTGAGCTAGAAAAGAAACACAAGATTTCAAAAAGCAGAATTGAGAAAGGAGAACCAAGCATGAGAAACAACCAGGGCAAAGACATGAAAACGGGAGATGAAATATCATGTATAAGGAAGTATTTCTGTCTTTAAGGTAAACATGGGAAAGATATATGAATGACTTGCCTGGCATGCCTACAAATAGAGGAATTAAAGCATTCTACTATAATCAATGTGCTTTGATTTATCTCTCACTAATTGTGTGATCCTGGGTGAGTCATTATCCTTCTCTGGGTCTCAGTTTCCTACTATAAAAGAAATGGACTATAAAAGAAGGATTAAGGGATCCAAGCTTTTCTGGAGTGTACCATGTGACCAAAAATCCATTATGTGTGTGGGCCACAGGAATTTAATTACATAATTAATTGCATTCTGTTTCGATTTAAATTACTAATTGATCCAAGCCTGCTAACATGCACCTGGTGTCAGTGAGTTACATGCAGCAGTAATAGGTGGTCCAGACCTATTGGACCTACTGATTCCTATGTGCTGGCTAGAGTTGCCAGCCACCTGGTATTGAACCAGCTGGGTTAGTATCTTGTCACAAACTCTGATTGCTTCTTATGTCAAATCATAACATGTTTTGGTTTGACTTTATTCATGTTGATTTTGGTAATACTAATGCCAGCTAATTAGATATAAATGTATTTTGTTTGAAAAAAGAATTTCCATTGGGCCACGTTTAGCTCAAGGGTTACATGTTGGATCCTAAGGACCTGATAGTCTCTCAGGGCCCTTCCAACTCCAGTAATTATTCTGAGAACTCTGTGAAATCAATTCATCAATCAACTAATCTGTACTGAGTACATATTGTTGACCCAGCTTTTATTGAAGCATTGTGTCGGGGGGAGAGGGAGGCTATATAGTACAGAATATGGTCCCTGATCTTAAGGGGCTCAGGATCTAGATAGAGAGAGAAGGCCGTCAACAAAATGTTAGGAAATGACACAAATCACCTTGATAACCCACTATGCCAGGGTCTCCCTTTTTCTGTTTTTCCCTTTTTAGAACAATCCAAAAAGTAGTAAAACTAGTAAAAAGACAAATTTGAATGAACACAGGTAAGTGGGAAGGAAGAGAGTAAAAGGAGAGGGGCAGCTAAGTGGCACACTGAATAGAGCACCAGCTCTGGAGTCAGGAAGACCCCAGTTCAAATCCGGTCTCAGACACTTGACATGTACTAGCCATGTAACCTTGGACAAGTCATTTAACCCCAATTTCCCTGCCTTCCCCCCTCCAAAGGAAAAAAAAAAAGGAGAGAGGGAGGTGGCGACCAGCTCATGGAAGCCTTGTGGCTCACACCCTCACGTCCCAAGAAAAGAGTTCACAGCCTCCAAATTCCTGGTCTCAGCTGTGGAGCAGCAGCAGCAACAGCAGCATCACTTCTTGGTCTCTTCAAGAAGTAGAAGGAAGTACCATGTGGCCATATGGTGGGAGCTCCTGAACCCCACCCAGCCTCCTGGATAAAGCAGGAGAGATTTCCTGTTCAATGTCAAATTAGAATTCTAGGACTCAGCCTTCTAGAGAGAAAAAGAGGAGTATCCAGATGACAATACCTGACTCTTGGAGACAGGAAGACCTAGAATGTAGCTCTCTAGCAAGAAACAGAATTTCTGTCCTGTGCCAGCCTCTTAGGGAAAAGGCAATCATGTTCTTCACCCCAAATCTGGAAGAGCAACAAAGGACCAAGCCACAATAGGGGGAACAAAAACATTACCACTCTTTAAAGTGAGACATCTAATTGCAATTTTTTTTCCTCTGACCCAGATGAGGAGCAAGATTTAAAAGGCACAGAACTATAGAATCATAAGTCAGAGCCATACAGGGCTCAAGATATCATTGAATACAACTCCCAAAACTTACAGAGGAGACTGAGGCCTGGAGAGGCAAAGTAGCTAAGACAATGTTGCACAGGGAGTCAACGCCGGTGCTGCATCAGAATCTGATGGGATGTCCCTTCCCTTACCTCATTTGATCTATCCATACTATCCTAATGTTCTTTTCATCTTATTCTTATTGTTACTGTCGCTATTTCTTCCACCAAGTCCCCCCCGCCTCATGCTTTCCCATAAAATGGAGATAACCTTGGGTTTTTGAAGGCTTTGCCAGAGGAACACAAATTCTAACGAGCTACCTTGTGCTGAAAAGGTTTTGAATACAGTCCCAGTGACCGATTGTTGGATTGAGAAAGGACCAGCTAAATTAATTACATACAGACTCATCACCAAAAAAGATGGCCAATTGGAGATGTTCTTTTTCTGACCATGACAACCCATGAAGCAGACAAAAATAGAAAATTGAGAAGCCCTCTTTTCCTTTGCAGTGGTGAAAAGTGAGGAAGGGTCCTAAAATCATGTGACTGTCTATAAGCATTATCTTAATGGTTGATATGCTTAAAATGACATCTTTGTCTACTAATACTTTGATACACTAATCAAAAAAAACCTAACCATACCCATGTTGACGTTCTCACTACAAATGAAATCAGAAGCCACCAGAAGTTTCAGATAAAAAGGAAGAGTGGTGAGTTTTCTTCCAAGAAAGAACCAAAAGAATATGATTTGATAAGCATTAATTAAAGTGCCTACTCTGTGCTAGGCACTAGGAATACAGATGAAAATTAAATAACTCCTGCCTTCAGAGAGTTCATATTCTTCTTTTGCTTTAGTCCCTCTGGTTTCCTCATCCCTTTATCCCTCCCTCTAGACCCTTTAGTCCTTTGATTCCAACTAATCCTCCCCATTCTCCAAGAGAAAAGGCTAATAACCCTCATGTGTCCTTGGTAGCTTTCCCTTTCAACCCCTCATTTCTTGCCCAACCCCACTCTATCCTAACCCCTCAGGCACCTTATCTTGGTCAGGTTGCAGTTGTTTGAACTGGTTTCTCTGACTACCTAAAAGGAACAAGAAACATTATTCCATGGAATATCTCACCTTTAGCGCTCACAGCAAGCAGAGAACCATGACGATAATTACAGTGTATGCATTAACATTGGTTGCAGAGTATGAGGCAGAGAAATTCTATGAAGAATTTGACAAGATCTTCCAAATTAAATCAGCATGTGCCTCTATATTCTGTGATTTCAACATGAAGGTGGGTACTGAGGCAGACACTGCAAAATATAGTGGAAGATATGGTTAGGGATCAAGAAATGAAAGAAGTCAAATACTTATTGCCTACTCAGAAGATTCATGCCTATTTAACATGAATTAATTTTTCATCCAAGAGGGGATTTAAAAGGCTTTAAATGTGGTGAGCACTTAATAACATTGCAAAAGAAAATGTAAATTGATTGTATATTAACAGACATCAAGCAAGCAAGTTACTACCATCAAAGAAATCACTTTAGACTCAGTTGTCTGAAAGTCAAAATCAATGCCAAATTAGAAGAAATCATAAAGATAAGATGATAGTATATGCAATTATAATGATTCCAATCCTACCTATTTGAGGAAGCTGCTGACTCATAGAAATGTAGACATTGTAGAAGTAGATATTGACTGTGTTACATTCTTAGAGAAATTTAACCAATGAAAAACAATCAACACAACAAGGACAAAGAAAGAGCCCCAAAACTGTCTCAGCAAACACTTGATCCTGGTGATAAGCAGAGAGAAAAATAAAACCCAAAGGCAAAATCAGTACACAGTAAAAGCTCACTTACAAAACATAATGGAATAGTATGATGAATCATCATAAGCATTTCCCTTTTAAAAAAAACAATAGATAAAAATTATTTAGGGAAAAAAATGAGCCTGTACAGGAGGCTGACATTGAGAAGTTAGTTTATTCTCAGACCATTTGTAAATTAAACTGGAAAAATAAACTATAGGTGTGAAATGGAATAAATCTGTCATCACTTTTATGGCAAAAAATCTATGACTACCAGATATATTTGGACCCCACTGCTTCAATACTCGGTATACCATGTATGAAAATATAAATAGCACTTAAGAAAACAAACAAAAGAAGGCTAGCTCTACCTCATTAAATGAATATAAAGAACTTCATGGTAAAGGTAAATTAATTTTGAAATCACTCATATTGTTCTGAAGATATTTTGAATAAGTCAACAAACATTTGTTAAGTGCTTATTTTGTGCTGGTCACGGTGCTAAATGCTCAAGGATATAATCAATGCAATAAAAAGAGAGAGTCCTTGCCTTCAGAGAAGATACATTCTAATGGGGAAACACATAAAAGAGGAGCTGAAAATGGTAGGGAGAAACCATAAGGATCTGCTCAATGTGTCCATAGACTATTCTCATAAAATTTCATTTTACAGTCTATTCTTCCTTTTTCATAATCAACAAACAGTAGACACATTTTAGTTTTGTGACTCTAAAGTTGTGGTCTATTATACTGTTGAAAATCATCTTTCTGTTCCCTTCTCACATTTTTATCAAGATTATATTCAATGTAGCCATAAACATTTCTCACAAAAAAATTTTAGAGATAAGAGAGTAGGTATATAGATTTGTGATTTCTACAAACTTCTTTGGTCATTATAGGGGAATGGTGGCTAGGTCTAGGGAATGAGCAATGACTAGTTTGTGCCTTCTCTCCCACTCAAAAAAATGAAGGTTCTAAGAAGAAATCATCATTGGGAGAAAGGGCATAAAGGAGTAGAGTCAAAATGCAGCTATGGGGAGCCAAGTTTGGGGAGCCCTGATGTCCCACAGCAGGACTGAGAAAGTGTGGGAGCCCTGACATCCCCAGGCAGGGCTGAGAAAGTGTCACTGACCCAGAGGTTGCTAGTGAATGCATAAAAGACAGATGGGACTCTAAGAATTGTGAAAGTAGAAAGCCAATCTTTATTCATCTAGGTACCAGCTTGCTAGGGCCACAAATCTCCTTCCTAATTGTTTTCCTCTGCTGACATTGTGCACTTCTATGTTACCAGGCCATGGGTATATTTGCCATGCTTATGTTGAGGACCTAATTCTCACACCTGTGTGTTTTCTGTCTTTCCTAGAGAGTGGGGAACTGATCTAGGCCCATCAGCAGGCCAAACACCTGAGAGGGCTTGTTAAGCCATCAGGGTCTGAGTCCCACTTGCCTGTGGTCCTCAACAGATCACAATTGCCTATCATTCCATCTCTCCCAATACCTTATACTTTCTAAACCTATCCTTCTTCATCACTGAATTTGCCAACTCCTATATTCCTCTGGCCATTATTCCTCTTTGACATCACTTTTCTCCCTTCCAAATCTTAACCTTACAGTTAACCAGTTAAAGTCTACACTGTTCCCTACTCTAGAATCCCTTTCTCCTTTGTCCATTGTCATGTATGTATTGTCACCATAAAATATTCCAACCAACCACTTTCTCTGCCCCTACTCACATCCTGTTGGATAGAGCTGGAGAAAGTCACACAAGTGAGCTAACTGAAGCATCTTCAAATGTATGTTATCTAACCTCACCTGGATCCTCACTGAATCAAGGCAATCTTTCTATACTTTTCTACTTGATTTCTGTATGACTCTCAATAGGAGCTATTCCAAACCTTCTCTTCTCTCCTGAAACTTCTCTACCCTCTCAGCAGAAGACCTAGCCTCATACCTGACTGAAAAAAATAGATGACATTAACTGTGAGCTCCCTCTTTCCCCAGTTTCTTCACTTCACAGTCCTTGACATCATCCTCGCCCTCTTCCAGAGAGTATATTCCTGTACTGAGTGCCCCTTCTTTCCAAAGCCAATCCTTTTAGATGTACACTTGATCCCACCCCCTTCCATCTTTTCCATCAGATTGTCTCCACTGTAATTTCCTCCCTGATTTTCAACTTCTTTCTGTTATCCTTTCTTTGCTGCCTGCAAAAATGCCCAAGTCTCCCTCATTCTCAAAAAAATCCTTCACCAGATTTTACCATCTACCCCTCAAGCTATCATCATTTCTTGAGGACCAGCTCATGGTCTACCTTCTACTTGAAGCTTTCCATGATCACCCCAACCACTATTTTCTTTCTCTCCAAATTACCTTGTATTTATTCTGTATTTATGTTGTGGGTATACATTACCTCCTCCAATCGAATATAAAAAACTCCTTGAAGGCAGGGACTATTTCACTTTTGTCATTATCTCCAGCACCTAACAAGTAGGTACTTGCTAATTGATTTTTAATTGAATGAACATGGGAATGGATCACAAAAAGCTGAGAAGGGGAAGGAAATGAGGATGGATTGCTTTTGAGAATAGACGGGGCTGTCAGTAATTCTAAGCACACGTTTTAAATACCAGCATTCTCCTGGTCACCTCATTTGGCTGCAATTCACAGGACACTATTCTCTCAGAAGCATCACACCTGCAGGTACATCAAGAAGCAATGGGAAGAGGGTGTGAGTGGGCTTCGTCTTATTACTAACAATGATCTGAATGTGAGAATTTCCATTAAAAATCTCATCAGGGACCTGAATCAGAAAGAGTGACCATATCACTCCCCTACTTCATAAATTCCAGTGGTTTTCTATTGTCTCAAGGATCAAATATAAATTTGTCACTTTAGCTTTTAAAGCCTTCACAGCCTGGCTCCAATCTCCCTTTCCAACCTTATTATACATTATTTCACAGTCCAGCCACACTGGACTTTGTTATTCTGTACACATCTCCCACCTCCATGCCTTGGCACTGGCTGCCCCCAGGCCTGAAATATTCTCCTACCTCACCTCAACCTCCTGGAATCTCTTTTTTCTTTCAATCCTGTACCAGTAAAATCTTCTCCATGAAATCTTTACTGATTCCCCTCAGCTTGTAACTCAGGGCTTGTAACCCCCCACCATAGACTTTCCTTTTACTGAAATTTTGCATATACTTATCTGCGTATATGGTGTCTCCCCCAAGAGGGCAGGGATTGTCTCAATTTTTTTTTGTCTTTGTATTCCCAGTGCCTAGCACTGTGCTAGACACAGTAGGCATTTAATAATTGTTTATGATTTGATCAACTGAATAGACAGATCATGTAATCAAAACTTTGAGTTCAAGAATGGCACACATACAATATTAAAAGAACCAGAGGAAGGTTTCCCACACATTGAGTAGATTCTGTTCTTTTCTTTGTGGAATGATATGGATGAGAAAACAGGAAGAGGCTGTGATCTGCTCCAGT
>JAQQSW010014668.1:0-12058 GCA_028646575.1 Pseudocheirus occidentalis | reverse complement strand
CATTTCTCTTCCAAATTTTTCCTCCACTTCTCTTATTTGGTTTTCAAAGTCCTTTTTCCTTTTTCAGTTGATCTATAGCTTGTAGGCAATCTTCGAGTGTCTTGGAAGCATTTGGTGTGGGAGTTCTGACTGTGTTGTCTTCCTCCCATTCCATGCTTTGATCCTTTTTGTCCACAAAAAAGAATTCTAGAGTTTTATTGCTGTTCTTATTTTGCTTCCTTTTCCTCATGTTGGCCAGTCAATTAATTGGTTGGGTTTTTTTTAGCTTTGCAGAACTCTGCTTCCAGGGGGGAAAGCTCTGTCCCAAATTGCTGGGGTTTTCACAGCTGCTGGAACTATTAGGCGGGTGCTGTAGCCCCCACCAGCTTTGGGTTGCTGAAAGTGCACCCCAGGACCACCACCCAAGACCACAATCTGGATCCAGGCCGCTCAACACAAGAGCTCTTGGCCCTGATCAATTGACGCAGCCCCCCTGCAATTGGCAGGCCAGGAGCACTGAAGCAGCCCAGTGGGGGCAGTTGCTGGTTATAGCAGATCCTGCAGTTTCCCCGCCCCCCCCCGCTTCCTTTAGATTGGCTGGACTGCTTTTCATCCCCCAAATTTAGCTTGAAAACTTGACTTTCACTGACTTTTCTCTAATCCTCAAAATCCTTCCTGGATTGATAGATGTGGAGATTGCTTCAGGTGCTGTACATCTGCTCTCTGATAGACACACACTGTGGCTTGGCTCCTCCTGTGCACCCTGGGTCCTGGTCGCAGTTTTGTTTTTGGGCTGGGCTGGCCTTGGCTCCCAGCCTGCCGTCATGAGCCCCTGCTGCCAAGCTGCCTTCAGCACAAGATGTGCTTTCTGTATTTTTTGAGTTTGGTAGCCCTAAAATTTGTTTAGAGTCATATTTTATAGGTATTTAGGGTGGCTCTGAGAGACTTTGCTGTTTCTGTGCCACCATCTTGGCTCTGCCCCCCCCCCCACTTCTCATTTTAAAGATAAGGAGATTGACGCCAAAGAGCCTTGGCTCATCCAGGGGCAATGCAGGTGGTAAATACTTTCCCAAATCAAAGGACTCTGATTCCAGACCCACCCTCTTTCCACTGTATTGTGCCTTCTCAGCCTATAGAAAGAGACTAGGGAAGGATACTAGGGAAGGATACATTTTCTAGCTTCCAGTAGGTTTGAGGAGAGTATCAAGGACAATTTTACTCTGGCAAATTCCCTGTCAATAGGCCACATATTATAGTGAATAACAAACTGGCTTTGGAACCAAGCAGATTTGGGTTCAAGTCTCGTCTCTGATACATGTAGGCTATGTGACTGTGGTCAGGTCACTTACCTTTTCTGTGATCTGGGCACCTCCCTAGGAATATAAGTTGCTGAGAAGGTGATGAGTTGCCTTGGTAGAGGTAGTGTTCTCACTAGGAAATCTCTACATCACTAAAGTAATAGGTCTAGTTCCTATTCAGGCTCACATCATGACTTTACATTTAAATTTAAGATTACTGGCCCTGGAGTCAGGAGGACTTGAATTCAAATCTCCACCCAGACGCTTAATAACTATGTGACCCTGGATTAGTCACTTAATCACCATTGCCTAAAAAAAACCCATCACCACTATCAATTAAACTTAGGGAAAAAATAAACATCTTTTTCTCTATACTCTGAAGTCCCACAGTGGACTCTTACTAAATTCCTTTTGATTTATATGGTATTTGGATCTGTATGGGCCACTAGGTCACCAATGGGCAACTGGAGTATCATATGCTTAAGGTCATAGATTTGGAGTGGGAAGGGGTCCTGGAGGTAATGATAGAAGCAATAAAGCATGACAACATCAACAAGTAGCATTTATATTGCATCGCACAGTTTACAAAGCACTTTGTACATATTAACTCATTTGAGCCATATGAAAGCCTTATGAGTCAGATACTACAATTTTTATTATACCCATTTTATAGGAGGGGAAACTGAGGTTCAGAAACATTAAGTGACCTGGACCATGGTTTCATAACTTGTAATTTTCTGGGGCAGGATTTGAACCAATATATTTCTGATATCAAGTTCAGCTCTCTATAGAATGGTGTTCTGGTCTTGAAGTCAGGTTCAAATCCTGCCTCTGACATTCACTTGTCTTGTAAGCATGAGCAATTCACTAGACCCTTTTCCCGTGTGTAAAATGGAGACAATAATACTTCTTGTGTTGATCTCATGGTCAGTGCGAGGTTAAATGAGTTAATGTCTATGAATTGCTTTCCCAACTCTTGAGTGTTATATGTAAATGGTAGCTCCTTTCCTTATCCACTGATCCATGTTGCCTCCCAGTACCAAGTCATAGGGTCATAAATTCAGACCTGGGAGACACCTCAAAGGCCATGTCTGATTGCTCCATTTTACAGTTGAGTAAACTGAGACCAATAGAGATTCAGTGATATTACCTAGCCTCATACAAGTAGGATCATATGATCATTGTTTTGGAGCCAGAAGAGACTTCAGAGGCCATCTAGTCCCACCATTCATCTTCTAAATAAGGAAACAGGTTCATAAAATGTGACTTGCTCCAGGTCCAACAATTAAGAAGGAACAAATCTGGGACCCGAACCCAAATTCTCAAGTCTCTCCCTACCTTTGAGATCACTTAGGCCTCTTTGTTAACTAGGACACCATGTTCAAGGTATAAGCAAAGGTTCACAGCTACAGACAAGTCTTTCCTCCTTTATGATTCTTAAAATGATATACTGGTTTTTATCTGTATTCACTTTCCCCTCCCCATTAATGATTCTTCTCTGGCAGTCAGGCCTGTGGGACTGAGGAACTGAGGGATGGAGTAGCCTTTCTCTTTGAGCAGAAGGCCTTATTAGGCTAAGCTATTAAGATTAGACAGAGGCAATAAAGGAATCCCAGACAAATTTGGGAAGATGTGCTAGAAGCAGTGTCCCAAGGTGACGTTGCAAATGAGATCTGGCATCCTGTGTGCATCTACTAGGAAAAAGGAAAGAAGAAAGCATTTTGCATAAATGAAATAAAATGTGACCTTTAAATGTTTTTTTTTCCATTGACTATTTTGAGTGGGGGAGTTTGGCTTCGGTGCCAGGATGTGTTTACTGGACTCCTAGAACTGTTTTTTCTAAAGCTTGATGTTCATCAAAATGCATTTTTCAAAGTACTTCTGGCCCTATATTTTTAACCCATGTCTAGTTGAAGCGAAATAGATTTTATTTCTTTGCAATTCATTCATATACTGAATAATAGAAGTCTGAAATTTTTAATTGATAAAATATTTAGTTTATCTTTCTTCTACCTCCACCCACCCATTGAACTAAAGAGGAGAAAACCTTTGAAATAAATATGCATAGTCACATCAATACATTCCTGAGCCAGTCATATTAAAAAATGAGTCTCCTTCTGAGTTCTGAGTCCATCACCTTCCTGCGAGAAGGTGGGTGGCACACTTTTTGACTGGGCCTTTGGAATCATAGCTTGTCATTTTGTGATTCAGAACTCTTAAATCTTTCAAAGTTGTTACTGTATAAATTGTTCTTCTGGTTCTGCTCAGTTTATTGTGCATCAGTTCATACAAATCTTCCTAGGTTTCTCTTGAACCATCTCTTTTTTTAAAAGTTAATTTATTTTAAATTTTCAACATTCACTTCCAAAAGTTTTAAATTTTCTCCACTTCTCTCCCCTCCTCCCTCCCCAATATGACATGCAATCTGATATAGGCTCTACATATACATTCTTATTAGACATATTTTCACATTAGTCACATTGTATAGAATAATTATAATGAATGGAAGAGACTATGAGAAAGGAAAAAAGAAACTAGTTTGGTTCACTTTGCATTCAGACTCCATAGTTCTTTCTCTGGATGTGGATGGCATTTTCCATAATGAGTCTTTTGGAACTGTTTTAGGTCTTTGCATTGCTGAGAAGGGCTAAGTCTATCAAAGTCAGTCATTACACGCTATGGTTGTTAATGTGTACTATGTTCTCCTGGTTCTGCTCACTTCACTAGGCATCAGTCGAACCACCTCTTTAGCAGTTTCTTATAATACAATAGTATTCTATTACATTCATACAGCATCATTTGTTTGGCCATTTCCCAGTTGATGGGTGCTCCCTTAGTTTGCACAAAAGGAGTTGCTATAAATATTTCTGTACATATTGGTAATTTTAGTGTTTCATTGATCTCTCTGCACTACAGGCCTAGTTGTGGTATTTCTGGGTCAAAGAATACATACAGTTTATTTCTTTTTGGCAATAGTTAACAAATTATTTTCCAGAATGGCTACATCACTTTATAGAGCCACCAATAGTACATTAATGTGCTGATTTTCTCACAGATCCTCTAGTATTTCTCAGTATTCTTTCTTTCCAAATTTGCCAACCTGATGGGTGTGAAGTGGAAACTGAAAGTTGCTTTAATTTCTATTTCTCTAATTAGCAGGGACATTTAAAAAATATGGCTATTGATTTCTGGATTTCTTCCTCTGAAAAGTACCTGTTCATTTCCTTTGACCTTATAATAATTGTGGAATCACTTCCATACTTATGAATTGGAATCAGTTTCTTAAATATTTTGTCAATGAGTCTTTTATCAGGGAAATTTGCTGGAAAGATTTTTTTGTCCTATTTCCTTATTCCATTTTAATTTTAGTTTCAGTGATTTTATTTGTGTAAAAACTTTTAAATTTTAAATAATGAAAATTGCACATTTATCTCTGCGATCCTCTTTTAAAAAAATTTGGTCATGAACTCTTCCCCTATTAATCTATTTCTAAAGCAATTTCTTCTTTGCATCTATAATTTGTTTATGGTGTCACCCTTTACTTCAGAGGTATGCATTTAGAACTTATCTTGGTACATGATATGAGGTGATGGTCCATACTTAAGTTTCTGCTAGAGAATTGTCCAGTTTTTCCAGTAGTTTTTGTTGAATAATGAATTCTTATACCATTAGGTAGAGTCTTAAGATTTATCAGATAATACATTATTAGGTTCACTTGCATTTGCATGTTGTGTATTTAATGTGTTCCAGTGATCAACTTCTTTCTCTCTTAAATAGTACCAAATTTTGATGATTGCTACTTTATAGTAAAAGTTGAAATCTTGTACTGCTAGCTCCCTTCTATCCTTCTCCCCTCCACTGTTTCCTTTAAGATTTTTGACCTTTAATTCTTGTGTGTGTGTATTTATACACACACACACACACACACACACACACATATATTTTTCTCCCTAGTTCCATAAAATAATACTTTGGTAGGTTGTTTGGTATGATATGACATATATAAATTGATTTAAGTAGTTGTCATTTTTATCATATTGGCTGAGTTTATGCATGAACAGTTGATATTTCTCCAATTATCTAGATCTATCATTATGTGTATAAAGAATAGTCATTGAATTCATGGGGTTTTTAAATGTATATTTTGCCAAGTAGACTTCCAAATATTTTATATACTATGTAGTTATCTTAAATGAATTCTCTGTCCTCTCCTGCTGGATTATATTGTTAATATACAGAAATATTGCTGATTTCCATAGATTTATTTTATATCTTACAACTTGCTGAAGTCATTGTTTCAATTAATTTTGCATGACTTTATAGTTCTCTAAGTAAACAATCATATCATTTGAAAAAGTGATAGTTTTATTTCCTCTTTGCCTATGGTTATTCCTTCAATTTCTTTTTATCGTCTTTCAGCTAGCATTTTTATATTAAATAGCAGAGGTGACAAGAGACATCCTTGATTTATTCCTGATCTTATTGGAAAGGCTTCTAGTTTATCCTCATTGCATATAATGCTGGTTCTTGTTTTTAGGTAGATAATATTTACCATATAAAAGGAAGTTCCTTTTAAAAATGGCTTACATGGTTGGCTTTACACTTTTTTTCCCCTTAGAAATTAGACACTGTATTTATTTGAATTTTGGACTAACCACAACTCAAATCCTGTCAGAAACAGAACCTATGTAGAATAAGAGGGTCCTAAATGCAGTGGAACATCCATATGATCTGTCCACATCTGGAGTCCTAGGTTTAGTTCTGGTGTCACATTTTGGAAGGAGCTAAAGAGAGTCCAGAGGAATGTGACCAGGATGATGAAATCATTTCATCTTCAGGAGACAGGATAACTGTATTCACTTTAGTTCAATTTGAGTTAACATTTATTAAATGTTAGAAGAATACTTTTTATAGCTTATTAACTAAATGTTAGAAGAATGCAGAAAAGAAAATGGATTTGTTTTACTTGGCCTTATAATGCCAAATGAGATCCAGTGGGTAAAAGTTGCAGTTTAAGGGGCAGATTTTGGTTTCATATAAAGACAAATTTCTTAACACTTGAAATGGTCCCAACATGTATTATTTCTGTGTTCTAGGCTATCACATGCTGAAAAGGACCTGGATTCATTTTAGAATATTTCTTACTTTTCTCTGGCTCACTGCCTCTTGCCAGATAATCACATACCATTTATGGTGATTGCCACCAACTTGCAAGCTCATGGTTCATAAAGATAAAACATGAGCAGTTTTATTTATAGGTCAAAGAAAATTACCAAGGTCCTTGAAGAACTCACGAAAAATGATAACTCCCCCCCAAAAACAACCTTTCCAAAGGCCTATATGACATATGTTTTGTTTTTGTTGTTGTTGAGTAATTTTTCAGTTAAAGCCCTCTTGGCAAAAACACTGGAGTGGTTTGCCATTTCCTTCTCTAGCTCATTTTACAGATGAGGAAACAGAGACAAAAAGAATTAAGTGACTTGCCCAGGTCACACAGCTAATAAATGTCTAGACCACATTTGAAGTCAGGCCCTGACTCCAGAGCTGGACCTCACCTAGCTTCCCAGCTATTTCCTAGAACTCATTAGCTCAAAGTGTCAATTATGTATAAGGGACCTCTTTGGAATGCTTCACCAATTAGAGGTGCTGATTCTGGGCAGCAGATGCACTTCCTAGGTGCTAAGAAAGACATTATTTTAGACTCTTAAGATATTCTGAAATGGCCCAACAATAACGACAGCAATGGGAAACAAAAGGGACTCATATCACCAGGGGCTGCTCCTCACATGGTTCTGAATACAGTTATGGGTCCAGAGAAGTCAAGCAAGAAATGGCATATAGAAAAGCAATTGAAAATTTTTAAAATTTCTCTGTAGAGATAAGAACTAGAATCTATGGATAAAAATTGCAAAGAGAAAGAATTAGATTCTGCATAATGTAAAAATTTCCCCATTTCCTGAACAAGTAGAATGACTGTCCTTGGAAGGTTGTGAGTTCTTCATTTTTTTTGGTCTCCAAGTGAAGGCTGGATAATTATTTGTCAAGGATTTTATGTGGGAATTGATAACATCTCTTGTCCTTTCCATCTCTGAGATTTTATGATCTTCTTTCCCTGTCTTAATGAAATAATTGGCTTCTCATTTTGTCAAAAGACTCATGCAAGCATCAAAACAAATGTATTATACCCAGGGGGATATTTAAAATGATTATTTTTTATCAATAAGGCAAAATGACAGATGAAACCTTTTCCTTCCAGAAATTGGCTGAAGGTTTATAGGTATAATTTCCTGTGTGCATCAATTTATATGAATATCTGTCTGTATAGTATTTAGTGAAGGTATCAATCCAGGCATGTTGTGCAAAGGTGTAAAAAGCAAGAAAATGGACTATGAAAAATTTGGCCCTCTTTAATTCAGTAGGGCACCATTAGTGTCTTTCATCTTTGATGTAGAGAGGAATGGATTTGATGGATGGACTTATACGGCAACCCAGAATTGAGGTGGGAAAGGTCTGATGCTGGTGGCTGGAGTTATATATTGTAGTTTTGACAGAATTTGCTGGTTGGAAAACTGAGTAGTGAAAAGCTAATGAGATGTCTGAGGCCTTTCTTGATTAGTGGATGATTTTGGTGCCCTTTAACATGGAAGGAGACCTAGGTCTGAACATCTTTGATGAGCTGGGTCTGGTCTTGGGCACTTTGGGCCCTTACTACAGTGTCCCAGAAGAAGTCTATAGCTGCCTTGGATTTAGGAGCTGGGGATGGATTGCCATGAGCAAAATCAGGCTTCTAAATGAAGTTCAATCTTATCTATAAATCAAGGATTATTTATTAAATGCCTCCTATGTGGTAGGCAGCAAAGAGAATACATATTTGTCTTTTCCTCCCATTCCATGTATAATATGTCTATCTCTTATTTGACTTTATAAAAATGGTAACCATGTAATGCTTTCCAAATTTGCTGATGATTTGTTGGGAGGAATGACTGGCACTTTGGAAGATAAAACCAGGAGCCTAAAGATCTTGATGTGTTAGAACAATGGACAAAATCTAACAATGTGAACTTTAATAGGTATAATATGCAAAGACTCATACTTGGGTTCAAAATACTAACTGTGTAATTACTAAATGTGAGAGGTATGACTTGATAATTGTTGAAAAATTACATATATAATGTATTTTAGTGGACCACAAGTTCAATATCAATCAACAGTATAAAAGAGCAGCCCCCAATAGCTCATATGATATTAGGATCCATTAAAAGAAGCACAAAATCCAGAATAGGATTATGATGATCTTGTATACTGTATCCTGATCAGATCATTGTGTTGTGCTCTGAGTGTTTAGTTTTTTTAATTAATTTTTGTACTCAACAAAAATATGACTTTTTTCCTTCCTATGTGCCCCAGTTCTTCATCCCCATTAATAAAGAAAAACAACCCCTGCTGCAAACATGGAGAGTCAAGCAAAACAAATTCTAGTATTAGTTATGATTACCCCCCCCCAAAAAAAATCTGTTTCAATCAGCACTCTGAGTTTGTCACTTCTTAGTCATGAAGGTAAGTAGTATATTTCATCATGAGTCTTCTGTAATCATGGTTGGTCATTGAACTTATCATAGTCTTTCTGTCCTTCAAAAATCATATTTATTTATTTTATTTTTAATTTATGGAATAAAACAAACATTTCTATAACAGTATAAAAAGATGATTACAAAGATACTTATCTTTATAACGTATTATCATTGCATAAATTGTTCTCCTGGTTCTACTCATTTCCCTTTGCATCAGTTCTTACAAATCTTCCCAGGTTTCTCTGAAACTTTCATCACTTCTTATAACACAATATTATTCTATCACATTCATGTGCCATAACTCATCCAGCCATTCCTCAACTGATAGTGAGTGCTACAGTTTAGGAAGGACATGAATATGTTGGAATGTGTCCAGAGAAACAAAACCCCTATTTAGTCTGGAGAAGTGAAGATTTGTTTGAGTCAGAGTAACAATGTTCAGTTATTGGAATAGGCAGTATGTGAGGAAGAATTACAATTGTTTCATTTATCCATGGAGATAAGAACTAGAACGTATGGATAGAAATTGCAGAGAGGAAGAGTTTGATTCTATTATAATGTAAAACTTCCTAATAATTAGAGCAAATCCCAAAGTGGAATGGATTATATCAGGAGGCAATGTATTGGTTTGTGAATGAATTGGAACAATGTAGTATAATTTGTTTGATTGACTTATATAATAAAATCTACAACTTTTCCTGTCTTTAAAGACCTTTTAATAGGCAACATATTCCCTGTTTTATGCAATCATTTGGTTTACATGATTTGGCACTGAGTTTACAAGATTTGATACATTTACTTTAATCCATCATCAAGAAGCTAAAATGCATTAGATAACAAACACCTTTGATGGATATTTAATTTTCTCCCCAAGTCAAACATGGGCTATTATCTGTAGGTTATGAATGGGGTTAATTCAGATGAGTCCCCAGGTTAGTGAAGTATATTTATCTCCATCTCTTGGATAAATTTATTAAGCTTTTGTGAAATGGCATGATGCAATGTTGTGTTATGGTATTCCATCTCCATTTAGGAATTTCTCTTTTTTTTTGGAACAATTTTACTTCTTGCTATAGCAATATATTAATCAGGCTTCAGCATTCCCATTGATGGGGTCAAGACTTTCAAGCCCCTTGGAAGTGAACAAGAACATTTTTAGGTAGATGTTGAAGCTGATATCTTACAGGCTCAGCTGAATTTTTTGGCAATGATTTTAATATGGTCTTGAATGAAAAAGGGTAATTAAACATTTCCTTTGTCCGATCTTCATTAGTCTTTATCTTCTTTTACTTGTGGTGAGACAGGACATAGCTATGTTTTGTAATAGTTATACACACATATACCTATATGTATATATCTACACATATACATACACACATTTACATACATATACACACACAATACGTAGAATTTTTTATTGCTCTTTATGAAAACAGTCAAACAGAAATACTTCTAGACTCCTAAGAAAAACTTCTACTGTCTTTTTCTTAATCTCTAATTCCATATCACCAGCTGCCTTTTGGATGTCTCTTATTGGATGCCCCATAGGCATCTCAAGCTCACCATGTGCAAAATGTGGCACATCATTCTCCTTTCTCCCATTCATCCATTCTCCAAACTTTCCAAGTCTTCTACAAACTTTTTGTGTAGAAACAATGATTCTTTTAGTCTGCTGAATTCAAAACTCTTTAATCATCCTCCAATCTTCCCTGCCCTTCACCACTGTGTTCAGTTAATCAACAAATCATCCCAGTATTATGTCCATGATATCTCTTGCATCCTTGTACTATATTGTGGAAGCCTCCTTATTGGACTCCTGGCTTCCTGTTTCCCCTAACTCCCATCCTATCACCCTAATCCATTTTCCACATTCCTATTTAAAAACCTTCAGGTTGCTCCCTATTTCTCAACCTCTGATGAAACATCGTGAGCAATCTGGATCTCAGAAAACTGATGAAGGAAGAGCCTTAGCTTGACATTTTAATACCGTCACAATTTGGTTCAAGCTCACTCTTTCAGGTGTATTGCATATTACTTCCTTTTTACCTGCTCAGCTTTCTGGATCAGCCTATTGACTGTTCCCCAAACCTGACATTCCTTCTCCTGTCACCATGCCTGTAATCTACTGCTTTACTCCTGCCTCATTGAATGCCAAAACTTCCTTTAAGTCTCAGTTCACACATGTGATAGTTTGGCATTTATTTTAAACAATGACATGACTGACAACAGCAGGTTAAGGAATTTTCCCAGAGGCAGTTGATCCAGGGAGCAGGCACGAGTCTTCATGTGGGTAGCACTAGGGGAAGAAAAGCCTCTTTAAGAAGCACATACGGGTCGGAGCTGGATGCCCAATAAACATCTTAAACTCAGCATGTCCAAAACTGAACTGACGTTCCCTATTATTGTAGAACCACTCCATCTCCCATATCAAATCTGTTTTCATAACTTATTGATTTTACTGTTGTAACATTTCTACAATATGCCCCCTTCTTTGCTCTGACCAACATCATCACTTCATGCCTGGATTATTGCAATAGCTTGCTGGTAGGTCACTCCCTCCTCCAATCCACCCTCCATTCAGCTACTAAAATAATTTTCCAATAGACCTATCATGTCAAACCACCTCCCACCAGCACTCAATAAACTCCAGTGGCTCCCTATTTTCTCCAGGATCAAATGCAAAATCATGTTTGTCTTTCAAAGTTCTTCATAATGTAGGCCCCTTCTACCTTTCCAGTCTTCTTATATATTTCACTCCCCAGGATGTACTCTTCAATCCAGTGACAATGGTCTCCCAACTTTTTCATGAACAAAATTCTTCATCTCTCCAGTCTAAGCATTTTTTTCTGGCCTTCCTCCATGCCTGGAGTTCTTCATCTCCTTAACTCCATCCCCTGACTTCCTTGGCTTCTTTTGTGTTCTAACTAAGATCCCACCTTCTATGGGAAACATTCTCCAACCCCTTTTAATTCTAGTCCCTTCCTTTTGTCAGTTATTCCCTATTTATCCTATATGTAGCTTGCTTTGTCTATATTTGTTTGCATGTTGTCTCCCCCACTAGATTGTAAGCTCTTTTTTTTTAATTTTAATTTATTTTCTTGGTTACATCATTCATTTCCACAAGGTTTTGAGTTACAGATTTTCTCCCCTTTTTGCCCCTACCCTCCAGCCCAGAACATTGATCCCACTGTAAGGCCCCTCCCACAATCT
>JAQQSW010014667.1:0-12058 GCA_028646575.1 Pseudocheirus occidentalis | reverse complement strand
GCTAATGACTTTATGAGAAACCAAGATACTATTAAACTGTTACGAAGAAATGAAAAAATAGAAAGCAATGTGAAACATCTTCTTGAAAAAACCACTGACCTGGAAAATAGATCCAGGAGAGACAATTTGAAAATTATTGGTCTACCTGAAACTCCTGACCAGAAAAGAACTTGGAAAGCATCTTTCAAGAATTCCTCAAAGAAAATTGCCCTGATGTTTTAGAGTCAGAGGGCAAAATAGAATTTGAAAGAATTCACCGATCACCTCTTCAAAAAGATCCCCCCAAAAAACTCCTAGAAATATTATTGCCAGGTTCCAAAATACACAGCTGAAGGAGAAAATATTACAGGCCGCCAAGAGAAAACCATTTGAATACTGCAGAAGCACTATCAAGATAACCCAAGATCTGGCAGCTTCTACACTGAGAGACTGTAAAGCCTGGAATATGGTATTTTGAAGATTAAGGGACCTGGGATTAAAACCAAGAATCAGCTACCCCGGAAAACTGAGCATATTATTCCTGGGGAAAATATGGTCATTCAATGAGGTGGAGCTCTGAAATAGCTGCAACTAGGAATCAAGATATACAGGGGCTGGGGTAGGGAGACCCTCCCAGCCCTATCAGAAAGTTAGAGAACAGACCAGGGGAGGGGCTCTACAGTGGGATCCCTGTTTTAGGGTTGGGGTAGGGAAAAGAAGGGGAGAAAATTTGTAATTCAAAAATCTCATTAAAATGAATTATGTAAACAAATAAACAAATAAAATTTATTACTGTATTAAAAATAAAAAAATTTTAAAAAGCTTATTTCTCTCTTTCTCATTGCTCTTCAATTTCATTGGAACACTTATTGGAAACTGGTAAAAGGCCTGACAAACTTGAAGGAAAGGACAGTTAATATTAATCAAAAATAAAAATTATTAAGCATGTTAAAGGCAAAATCACAAGCAACCAACTAGAATAAAATGTACTACTAAGTGAAATTATAAATTCCTGGGAAATTTTTCTTTTAATTTTTTTTTTTGCTTTTTTTTTTGGACGGGGAGGGTAGGGTAATTGGGATTAAGTGACCTGTCCAAGGTCACATGGCTAATTTTTCTGTGTTAAATGTTTTACGCCAGATTTGATCTCAGGTCCTTCTGACTGCAGGGCCGGTGGTCTATTCCCTGAGCTACCTAGCTGCCCCCCTCAGAAATTTTTAAATAATTTAACTTAACTTTAAAGTATTTTTTGGGATAAAAGATATCTCAAAATTTCTGTCACTATATTTTCAGATTAGGAAAATAGTAAAGGAAGGTGAAAGAGGTATGTAAGATGGAAAACACATTACAAAGCCTCTTTCAAAGTTTGAAGTGCTCATACATTTCAAATTAAATGCCACTTTAAGTTATTTGCATAGTTAAAAGTCTTAAACTGTCCTAAGAAAGGATCCAGACAGCTCCCTCTTTTTCCTCCTTCAATATAAGACAGGCTAGTTCTTTTTTCAGAGTTAAGATTTTGACTTAGTTGCTAAGGCTCAAGTTCCATCACTGTCTGAAGTCATAATTGCTACCCTGATCTTTTCATTTCCGCTCTAGAATTTGTTCATTCTCCTTATTTTAACTCTGACTGAATCTTTATGTTTCAAGTGTGCTTGTTGTAAACAACATATTACTCAATTCTGCTTTCTAATCCATTCCTCTATCCTGTCCTATATGTTAGTTCATCTCATTCATAGAGACAACTATGATTAATAAATGTATATAGCCCTCCATCTTATTCTTGTATACTTATTTTTAGGCTCTTTAAGTTTGTTTTGCTTCAAATTGTGGGCATGGCTTTCCAATAGTACAATGATTTCTAAATTATCTCCCTCAAATCTGTTTTTCAGGTCCACTGTTGTTTGTTTTTTCTTAATATGAGAAATCTTATATTTGCTCCTATTTTTTTAATAACATTTTGACTCTGTTTTAATATTTGTTACTATTTTATGTGGTTATTAACTTATACTTGGTCCATTCTAATTTTCAAGGACTCTATGGTTTAAGAAGGGGAAGGCTCTGTATCTCTTCTACCAAGTCAATTCTCTTTCTTCCTTTTTAAAATAAGAAATGGTTTTATTAGAAAAAAAAGGTAGTGTGTTAGTTTATTACTATAATTTGCACATCTGTTTGTAATTTACATTGAAATCTGGTTTGTATTTTGAACTTCTAAAAAAGTTACTGGCATTTTTTACCTTAATCTGATCAGTGACTCATGGAAGGAATCCTTTGATAGTACATGTAACTGAACCAATATTACTCTTGGTTCTTCATCATGACTTCATTTAATCACTCAGTAGGTTAGTGCTAGCACAAAATGGACACTATTTTGGGGAGAGTTTTTTCTGGAAGTTATCACATCAAAGAATTAGACAACTGCATGTTAAATAAGTTTATTTTAAAATTATCTATTGCCACTCAAGTCCTTCATTATTGTTACCCAGTAGCAATTCAATAACCATTAAAAAAATCTGTACCCTAATAAAACCTCTGAAAATTTAATCTTTTCTCTTCCCTCTCTATTTACTTGAGCAATTCCAAGCAAATGTCTGATATGCTGCTGTCAGCATGTCTGTAAATCCTTCTTAGTCTGTGCTATCAAATAAAAGCAATATCAAAGTAAAGTCTATGACAGGATTACCTGAAGCACAAAATGAGGGGCAAACATGACTCAAGAGCCAAAACAACTCTGTACGATAAAATGTGTAGAAGAAATAGCATTCCCATGAAAATATTATGTAAAAAAGCTAACAACTCCGTAAGTAGTTCCTTCTGAAACTAGAAAAGCAGTTTCCACAAAAAATTTCAGAGAAGACAGGTATATGTTATGGTAATGGGGATCTGAAGATCTTCCCTGCTCCTTGTAATAGCAAGCAAGCCAGTACTTAGTGCCTTGTTTCAAGTTAAGCATTGCCCTTGATTATATCACGGCTATATTAAGAAACAGAACTTGTGTATTCCACAGTGGATGGAACTTGCTGATGCAACAGGAAGGGGCAAACAGGGAGCTAATGACCAGGATAAAAAGCTGAGAATAAGCTGAGAGTGAGCTAGAACTGCTGGAAGCAAGCAGCACGGAGGCTGAGAAGCTACCGTGAAAAAGAGAGGGGCATTCTTGCTTGAGAGAGTCTGTTTTGTTCTGAAGGCCTGATGGAAGAAAGGTTCGGGAAGGCTTGGGAATGTGGGTGTTTGCTGCATTGGTTATGTGTACCAACTTTGTGGTTAGTATAATGAAACTGACTTTCTAATTTTGGGACTTGGTTTTCTGGTATTTGAATAAATGCTTTTGCTCTGTCCTCCATGTGGAGAGCCTGTTACATTTTGTGATTCACAACTACATCAGCATATTTATAGCTGCCATGGGCACTGTGAATATCACATTGGTGCTACAGTATGTTGCTACTTAAAATAACTTCCAGCAGAGAATAGTAGGCATATAATTCACTAAAGAAGTGAGTAACGCTGTTCAAATAGATCAGAATGATCCATATGGATGATAGTTTAGTTCCAGCAAATAATCACAGAAGGATTATCTCCAGCATTCCTCTGACAAAATCTGCAAAATTCCCAATAGCTGTTCCAGCAATGTAGCTCCCAACCACTGACCAAAATCTACTAATCCAGCCATCTACTTGGATGACATGAACTGCTGTTAAAATTAAATCCAGAACTCCAGACCGGCTAAAAATAGATATGAGAGTATGTCATAGGCTAAAGCTACCCACAGAAACTTCAAGGTGCTTAAGAGCCTACAGAAACTCAGTCTGTAGCTTAGTCCCTGGCTCACTACAGCAATGCTAGGAAAAATGGAGGCTGTGTTGGGAAACAGGGAACTGCTACAAAAAACATCAGGTACACAATCCCAAATTCTGTATAATACCATCTCTATATGATCTTTAATATGAATGCTGTTACTTTCTGAGGCAAGTAGAAGTAATGTACTATTAGAAGTTGGTCTAACAAATGGTCCAACTAGAAATGCAAAAGCTCCATCTGAATAACTGAGCATGGAGGCACTCTCTGAAGTAGTAGCTTATTTGTTTGCAGAAAGCCATTTAGTAAAGAAGAAATGAAGCAACATTCATTTCATTTGGATCCACTAATCCAGTAAGTAGCTGTCTTCCACATATCAGTCTTTTTAATCACTGAGTCTGATAACAGAAATATGCATCTTAGACTCTTTTCCAAGACCATCAGAATGTCTGTAACACTGTTACCTGAAGACTTATCTTGTCCAGGAGCCACACCAAGGGGAAGCAGCACCTGCCCAGCAGGCCATAACAACAGCGATGACTCCTTCCCAGTACTCTATCTATAGCCCATTGCAGTTCCTGGGATGGCTGACATTTACCCTTCAGTGGAGTCACCTTCCTATAAGGGCAGCTGAGAGAAGGAGGCAGAAGATGGTCACTTCCTCCCTCTTTCCCTCTCTACTTACTGGTATGGAGAGTCCAGTTCCAGAATCCTGCTCATGCTCCTATGTAGCCAATTTTCTTTTACATTCTTTCTTTTAACATTCTCATTTCTTTCCACTAGCATTTTCATTTTTTATTCCACTTCTTTCTTCCAGTGATCTCATTTCATTTATATCATTTAAAACTCAAAAACAAACAAACCCCCCCCCCCAAATTTGCATCATTTCTTCAAGGAATCTGAGTTGGACCTATGTCCAAGCTGTGTTTTTCTGTAAGGCTTTGCTTAAAGATGTTTTAGAGTGTCTTGAGGATCCCAGGCACCATAAAACTCTGAATGGTAGGATTATTTGTTTGCACATTCTTTTAGCCTTTTTTATTGACTTTGGACTTCCTTATTTTTTGTTCAGATGAGTCCTGCTGCTGTTCTCATCATTTGAGGTCCGAGCAACTCAACTGTGATTTTGCTACTTGCTCGAGGTCCAGTAGATTACTACTGGATTCAGCCACTGTCAGCTAGCTGGAAAGTATATAAGTCATAGTGACCAAATCTTCTCTTTGGTCTGATGTCCTGCTCAGGTTATTCTGCTCTAGGCTTCAGAATATGCTAGAAGCTGAATTTTGGAGCTGTTCTGCTCCCAGAGTAAGAGCCACATAGTTGCTATTTACTTGTGTACTTGCTTCTTGCTCAGGAAACAGCCTGGGATCCATGACCATTCTTGGCTCTAGACTTTCACCACTATGCACAGGTCCTTTCCTCAGTCCTCATGAGATTTGTTACCCAGCTCTGGGATGTAAATGAAAGAGTTTCCAATTGGTACACACTCCTATTGGAGCACAGTCCCTTTTTTCAATTCCACGCTGAAAGGCTCTATGAGGCTGTTGCCAACTAAATCTTGTTTGACCTCTATTTCTCTATGCCAGCTTAGAGAGGAAAAATGACTCAGTACTCTATTTTCTGCCTGCTGTATTTTCTAGATCTTTGTGGAGTAGTTGTGGGATTAAACTACTTTCTCCTACTCTGCCATCTTGATTGATTTTCTCCTCTGATTCTGGCAAAGAGTCTTCCCCTTGATTAGGAAAAGTACTAGCCTAAAATAATGGTGGGGGTGGCAGCAGAAACCGCGTTACATAGTGATTCTAACACATTGGCATAGTCGGTAAAAGTTACAAAGGAAAAAAGAACCTGGATCTTCTTAATCTCTCTCGCTCATTTCTCCTATTAAACTTTTGAAGGCATTTTGTATACTTTGTATATATTCGGAGAACTCTTATTAGGGAAAAACATTTAAGGAGATGTTATGCTCTACAACCTCAAATGCTTTTTTATAGTCAGAAAATAGAGAAGGACTTTATATTCTCTGACTTTGTAATTATAAAAATGTAGTTGGCTAACAGAAGAGTGTTTGTGAAAGCCTTCATGCACTATTCTCATTTTTAAATTAGAGATATTTAAAAAATATGTACCAATTATTTTCCAAAAAAAATCTGTATAGATTAGAAAGCAGGCGTAATTATTGATACATTTTTGGAGGCATCAATGACATCCATGAGTTGTTTTATTTTTTAATCATATTTTTCCTTTATTCAGGTATCTTAGGAATTCATCCCTCAAAGTTCTCAAGGTTGTTACTATTTAAAAAACAAAATGAATCAGTGGTATGATCTGATAATCACAAAAGTTAATGCAATCTTGAGCTGCCTTAAAAGGGCCATAGCTTCAAGAAATAGTGCAGGGATAGTACTCTGACCTGTTTGGATTTCTTGAGTTGCAAATATAGTAGTCATATGCTCACATGTTGAGTTTTTTTATTTAGGCTTTTATTTCCCGGAAAGTTCATCCAGAGTTTCTGATTCCCTTGCATCTGTACTTTGTAAACAGCTACCCTGAGTGGTAAATCAAGATAAAGCTCAAAGACCAGTCATAGGCTTGGCTATATTTCTCATCTTAGTTGAAACAATCTAGTCAAGTCTGAATTTTTTCACCTAGGTTCTGAAAGGTAAAAAATATTTCCTTTAGTCGAGAGAGTCTTAGGATCACTCAGCACTGAGAAAATAACCACTGCTTGTTGCTATGTATCCAATCAATTATTGAACCCCACTGCACACCCCAAGAGTATAGGAAGTTGAGACTCCAAGCCCGCTTTAATGAATAGGGTTTTCACTTCAGGGTTAGTGGGAATGAACTTCAAGGCTACTGATTTCCATCTGATCCTGTGTATACTTAAACTCTTCTAGTTTTATAACTATATCATTCTTTTATCATTTCTAGCACCTTGTGAATTAAAACCTTGGTCAATTAGGATAATTTTGCAATGTTCAATTTTACATCTGTTTCTTCCTTCAAGATTTTCATATACATGAATAAGTGAAAAATGGTTTATTTCATATTACCATAGTTTCTTAGAAGTTATGTAACTCCTACATAATGCAAACATACCCTCTACCCTATTCCTGAAAGGTGGCAGCAATCTAAACTCTGAATACATCTAGATAGAGAATTTATTTCAAAAGAAGGAAGGAAGGGAGGAAAAGAGGGAGGGAAAACGGAGGAAGGGAGGACATTTTAAAATATTTCTGATGGAAGAAATTATTTCAGAGAATCCTGGGTTGTATAAACTGATCCAAAGTAAAGTGAGCACAAACAACGAGACAAATTGTAAGGAAGAAATATTTGAAAAGAAAAACAACTTCTGGATAGAGAGGTAAATGATGGCTACAAGGCACAGAAAAGACATATATTTTTGGACACGTGGTACAGTGGATTGAATGCTGGGCATGTGGTCAGGGTGACTCTTCCTGCTTTTAAAACTGACACCATTCATTAAGCAGCTGAGTGACTCTGGGCAAGTCATTTAACCCTGCTTACCTCCGTTTCCACATCCATAAAAGGAGCTGGAGAAGGAAATGGCTAATCACTACAGTATCTTTGCCAAGAAATCTCCAAATGGTGTCACAAAGGATTAGATGTGACTGAAAACAACAGAACAACATTTTATCTGACAATGCTTGTTACAGGTATTTTATTTTCTTTTATTTCCTCTCAATTTTTAATGGTGATAGGAGGGAAAGGTTTGTCAGTTGTGATGTAAAAAAGTTTGAGGCCACGAACACTTTTTTTAAATGCACAGAGAAAAGAAGGAAGTACGGACAAGCACGGCAGTTTTGAAAGTAATGCTGATTATATACTTTCTAAAAAGAAAGCATGAAAAGGAGATTCAATTTCTTAAAGAATTTCTTTTGTGTTCTGCTGTGTATATGGAAATGCCGTGGATGGAAGAGTTGCTAGTTACAACTCTGCCTGGGGCTTTAACGGTGAAAAGAACACTCAGGGTATTCTCTCTGCTTCCCACCAGAGTACGGATCTATTAGACGTCCTGTTCTCCAGACAATGCGAGTCACCATGTACAGGTTAAGGCAGGGGTGGTTTCTGCTCTGACTGCCCAGGAAGTAGGAACACAGCATCACAACTATTTCTTTAAGCTGTTTCTAATGATTGATTTTGCATCCCTGAGAACTGTGACCCGTCATTCACAATGTCTGCTGTTTCATATCTAATTAATGAACTATTAATTGAATGCATAAAGAGAAAATGAAAAATAAGAAAATGTGACTAGACAGAAGTATATTAACCTTGGCCGAGAGGTCTGAATCTTGTTGTAAAGTAGCTAAGGTTTCATTTTGGTTTTGGAAGCTCTAAGCTGCAATCATGAGAAAATCTTATGATTTTCATCTTTTTTATTAATAACTCTTAAAAACTTGTTGTCTGGCAAAGAACTGGAAACTTAGGGGATGCCCATCCATTGGGGAATGGCTGAACAAGTTATGGTGTATGAATGTACTGTAATACTATTGTACTACAAGAAATGGGAAGGAGATGGACTTCATAATTACCTGGAGAGGCTTATACAAATTGATTCTGAGAAGAGCAGAGCCAGGAAAAATGTGTACACAGTCACAGATACATCATATGTGTGACAACCAGCCTTGATAAACCGGACTCTTCTAAGCAACACAGAGTTAAAAGACAACTCTACATGTCTCAGAATGGAAGAAGATATCTATATTCAGAGAAAGATCAAGAAACACCAGAGTTTAAATGGAGACTGAAGCAATCTACATGCTATTGTTCTTTTCTATGTTTGGCTTTGTTTCTTTTTTCCCCACTGTTCACTCCATTGGGTACAATGCTTCTATACAACCAGATTAGCATACAATGTGAAAGAGTATGTAGATCCTATACATGATTGTATGCCACCACAGAGGGGAGGGGGAGAAGGAAAGGGAGAAAATCTGAAACTCAAGTGATTCTGGAACTGAATCTTGTAAACTAAAAGTAAACAAGCAAGGCAATAAAAACAAAAAACAAAACACCTTATTGTTGGGGGTGGGGTGGGGGGCTAGGTGACACAATGAACAGAGCACTGGCCCTGGAGTCAGGAGGACCTGAGTTCAAATCCAGCCTCAGACACTTAACACAAAAACTAGCCATGTGAACTTTGGCAAATCACTTAATCCCCAATTGTCCACCAAAAAGCAAAAACAAAAACAAAAACCGTATTGCCAAAGAAAGATGAAACAAGTTACTCATGCCCATTTACAATCCAACCTTATGAGAAAGCAAGATTTAGGTGACCAAAATCTGAAAGTTGGTGACTAAAGGAAAAAGTAGTTTCTTTCACACAAACCTTAAGTGATTAAGCTGAATGGAATAAAAGCAAAAACTTCTCAGGTAACATTCCAGAAATCTAAACAGAATTGTAATAAAGTACCAAAGACTTAGTAACCTTGGCTCAGAGCCTGGAACCCTTACCTTACTTCCCTGGTCATAAGCTGACGTTTTTGCTAAGCTTAGATAGGTTTAGGAGGGGAAAGCACAGACCCTGCAAATTTGACTACAGGCCTGAATGTTCCAGATTGTTTCCACTCACCACCGTCTGACCTGTACAAATATAAAACTGGAGATCCTGTTGCAGAACTCCAGGCAGGTCACCATGATTCATAAAATATTGTCTGCTATCTTATCCATACTGATATTGTTAAAACGTTCATCTTCTGCTTTCATATCTAAGTTGATACTGATGACATTTTGTCTGTTTTCATGTCCAATAGACATATACATTCTGCTTTTTGATATTACTGACATTTCATCTTTAAACGCCAAAAGATTTTTGCAGTTAAGATTGTGCTCTTCAGTTCCTGATTAACAGGAACAGGACAGAACAATGGAGGGGGAAAACGGGTGGTCTTTTGGGAATATAATGAAGTTTTGCATTTTGTATTTTACCTTTCCTACTAGACTGCCTCTAGTAGTGAGACCGCCATTCTTGCAAGAAGAAATAATTAAATAAATCCTTCCCGTCTCTACTTGGAGATATCTCTGCTTATTTTATTTGGGCAAGGGTCGCCTTTGTCCCACACAAAGCTATCTACTGGTAACAAATAACTTGCCTAAGGTCTTAAAAAAGTAAAACTGGAAATGGAAGCCAGGTCTTTTGACTAAAAATTCAGCACTGTGTACTACATTGTGTCTCATTATATGTTAACATGAATTCGAAGCTGATACCTCAAAGTACCTATTATGTAATCAACAGATTTTTATCTTGGCAAATAACTGTAATCATATACTTGGGGAATGACTGTATTTTAGCATAATGAGAGGAAAAGTAATTTAATGCATAGAAAGCTAGCTTTAGTATGAGGAAAAGGTGGTTCCTGCTTCTAAAATCTACTGGTTACTCAAACAATTGCAAAGAAATAGGTTTGTGATGAAATGCTACAAAAACGTTAATGATGTGGCCAAGAAGTAATTTAATATAAGCAATATGACAAACATCTGGGGGGCCAATTTTCCAGTTCCTAGTGGTGTTACTGATATACTGACTGAAATGGCCTCAAGTTAAGACTTAAATATGCATTCCAAAGACTGGTTATGGTTCTACAGAGCTTTACTTTTTCTTCAAAGAAAATACACAACTGAGTTACATTTCTTTAGATCTCTCTATACTACAGCTAATAGGTTTTTTTTTCCTCCTCTTTCTTGTAGGATACTATTTAGTGTTTTTTTATCACTGCTGACTAGGCTGGTTTTTAAATAAGTCATGGGAAATCTAAGGAGAAAGAAATAAAGAATTTCTGGGCCATATCAGGCATAAATTATAATAAATGGAAATAATTATATGCTGCTGCTTCATTGCTGTAAATCTTTAGCTTTGATTTATATAATCTGACTTTCAATTACAAGAAGCAAGAGAAGCATTAGAAGGTTAAAAAGGAAAAAGAAATCATAAGGAACTTATTAAAGTTGAACTGTTGGGGTGGAGCCAAGACGTTGGTGCAGCAAGGTTTCGCAGCTCCCACATAGTCACCTCAAATACTCATTAAAAATGACTCAAAACAAATTTAAGGGCTCCAAAACTCAAAGAAATACAGAAAACACATCTCTTGTTGAAGGCAAATCCGCACAAAGGGCTCATCAAAACAGGCTGGGAGCTGAAACCAGCCCAGCCTGAAAACGCAGCCTGGCCCCAGGGTGGTCAGGAGGAGCTGCAGCTGAGTCTCCAGGAGAGTGGATCAGCGGCAGCTGTGACAGTTTCCAGATTTATCAATCCAGAAAAAATAAAGACTAAGCAAAAGGTCAGTGGAATCCAGCTAAATTTGGGGGAGAAAAGTGGTCCAGCCAAACTGCCCACAGAGCAAGGAAGCGGCAAAAATGGCAGCCTTGTGGCCTACAGGTAGCTGCTTCAGAGCTCCCGGCCTGTAGACTGCAGAGGGGCCAAGTGATAGTTCAGAGGCTAAGTGCTCTTCCATTGAGCAGCCTAGATCTGGATCGTGGTATTGGTTGGTGATCCTGGAGTGTGTTTTCAGTAAGCCAAAGGTGGTGGGGACTGCAGCAGCCCCCAAAAACCTCCGGAAACTGTGAAAATCCCAGCGATTTGAGACAGAGCTTTCCCCTCTAGAAGCAGAGTTCCACAAAGCTAAAAACACAAATATTTCACTGGCAACACGAGTAGGAAAAGGAAGCAAATTAAGAACAACAACAGAACTCTAGAATCCTTTTTTGGGGACAAAAATGATGAACGCATAGAATGGGAGGAAGACAACACAGAGAGAACTCCCACACCAAATGCTTCCAAGAAACACAAACATTCCCTACAAGCCACAGATCAGCTTAAGGAGGATTTTGAAAACCAAATAAGAGAAATGGAGGAAAAATTGGGAAGAGAAATGAGAATGATGCAAGAAAATCATGAAAAGAGAGTCAACAACCTGACTGAAGAAAATAACACCTTAAAAGAACAGATTAACTCAATTGGCAAAAGAGGACCAAAAAAGTCAATGAGGAGAAGAATGCCTTGAAAAGTCAAATTTGCCAGAGGGAAAAAGAATCTCAAAAGCATTCAGAAGAGAATAATTCCTTCAGAATTAGAGTGGAGCAAATGGAAGTAAATGAATTTATGAGGAATCAAGACACTATTAAACAGAACTAAACAAATGAAAAAATAGAAGACAATGTGAAATATGTCCTTGAAAATACCACTGACCTGGAAAATAGATCCAGGAGAGACAATTTAAAAATTACTGGATTACCTGAAAGCCATGATCAAAAAAAGAAAGCATCCTTCAAG
>JAQQSW010014666.1:0-12058 GCA_028646575.1 Pseudocheirus occidentalis | reverse complement strand
GAGTTTAGATTTATCAAGTTAAGAGAGGGGAGATTGAGGTCCCCCACTAGAATAATTTTGCTATCTATTTCTTCCTCTAACTCCCTTGACTTTTCCTCTAGGGATTTGGGTGCTATACCACTTGGTGCATATGTTAAGTAATGATATTGCTTCATTCTCAATGGTATCTTTTAGCAGGATGTAGTTTCCTTCTTTATCTCTTTTAATTAGATCTATTTTAGCTTTTGCTTTATCTGAGATAAGGATTGCTACCTCTGCTTTTTTTTTACTTTAGCTACAGCATAATATATTCTACTCCACCCTGTTCATATCCCCTTGTTTGAAATGTGTTTCTTGTAGACAATATATTTTAGAATCGTGGTTTTTCATCCATTCTGCTATTCACCTTTTTTTGATGGGAGAGTTCATCATATCCACATTGACAATTATGATTCCTATCTGTGGCTTTCCCTCTATCCTATTACCTCCCCTCTTTATATTTTTGTATTTTCCTTTTCCCTTCTACTCCTAAAGAGTTTTCCTATTGACCACTGTCTCCCTCTTTATTTCCTCCCTGCACCCCCCCCACTTTACCTACCCTTTCCCCTTACTACTCTTTCCCTCCCTTCTAACCAGCCTTCCTTTTTTTTTTACACCACCCTCTTACTTCTACTGCCTGTAGGGCAAAATAGATTTTTATACTTAATGAACTATGTTATTCTCTCCTTGAACACAAAACAATGAGTATATATTTTATACAGTGCTCCTCTCTATTCCTCCTTTCCCTCTATTATTATGAGTTTTTGTGACTATTCATGTTAGGATCCTAAACTTACCTCAGTATATTGAATCCTCTTTGAATCAGAACCAATGAGAAAAATGTTAATATGATGCTCATGTCCCTCTGTCCTTCCTCCTCTACTTTCCTGTTTTCATACCTCTTTGTGCTACAATTTACCATTTTCTATCTCATCCTTTCCTTTTCTCCCATTACAATCCCTTTGCTCTCCTTAGTACATTAAAAAAATCTTTCCATTACTTCATTTATACCCACAGCCTCTATATTTTTAAATCCCTTTTAAGTGTCACAATAATTATACAAATTTCAATATTGACATGCATCAACTTCTCATATAAGAATGTAAACAGCTTGCTCTTATTGAGTCCCAAGTTATGTGCATGTGTGAGCATCTGTGTGTGTATGTGTATGTGTGAGTGTATGTTTTCCTTATTTAGCTTTTGATATCTTTCTTGGATCTTGTACGTGGAGATTGAATTTTCCATTGAGCTCAGGCTTTTTCATAAGTTAAGTCTGGAAGTCCTTTATTTCATTAAATGACCATCTCCTTGCCTGAAACTTTATTCTCAGTTTTGCTGAGTAGTTGATCTTTTCTTGAAGTCCTAGTTATTTTGTTTTCAAAATTTCAAATTCCAATCCCTCTGATATTTTAATGTAGAAGCTGTTAAGTCCTGTGTAATTCTGACTGTAATTGCATGATATTTGAATTGTTTCTTTTTGGCTGCATTCAGTACATGCTCCTTGACCTTGTAGCTTTGCAGTTTGGCTATTATATTTGTTGGAGTTTTTAATTTGGGATCTCTTTCAGGAAGGGTCTGATGAATTCTTTTGACAACTATTTTATCCTTTGATTCTAGGAGCTCAGGACAGTTTTCTTTGACAGTCTCTTGGAGGATGTCATCTAAGCTGCTTTTTTCATCTTGGCTTTTTGGTAGACCAACAATTCTTAGATTATCTCTCCTGGATCTTTTCTCCAGGTCAGTTGTTTTTCCAGTGAAAAACACTTTGTTATAATTTTTCAATCTTTATGTTTTGTTTGAATGACTCTTGCTGCATTTTAAAGTCTTTAGTTTCAATTTGACTGATGCTAATTTTTTAGTGAATTATTTTCCTTGGTTAGTTTTTTAGGCTCCTTTTCTACATGTCCAGTTTTCATTTTTAGGGAGGTATTTTCTCCAGTTAGATTTTGAACCTCCTATCCTAGTTCTCCAATTTTACTTTGTAAAGCATCTTCAGTGAAATTTTTTCCCCAATTTGGTCAGTATAGATTTAAATTTATCTCCTACCTCTATAATCTTTCTTGAGCTCCTCCAAGAATGCTTTTTTGCCTTTAGACCAATTCATATTTCATATTTCCTTCTGTGGTCTCCAGTGTGAGTACAGAGTCCATGTTGTCCTCTGAATTTGGTTGTTCTTGCTCAGCATAGAAGAATTGTATGTTTCTAGATCTCATTCTTCTTTCTCATTGTAACTGCTTACATCATAAATTTTTAGAGTGAATATCTGCTTCTGGTGTGCAAATGTATTGTGCTTCTCAGGTTGCAAGGTAGTGGTTTGGTTGTTCACTTTGTGAGCTGTAGCCTCTGAGTGTCTAGACTGAGTCAAAGCCATGACTCTCAGTGCTTCCCCTGAGTTGCCCTGATGCTCACAGAGTAACATGTTGGGGCGGGGGGAGGGGTGTGGTCTGGCCACTTCAGGTTTCCACCTCTGTGTCTCAGGGCTGCAGCCCAGGCAGGCTCAGCAGTTGGAAGTGGGCAGAGCTGGTGTCTGCAAATTCCCCTGGTCATGCTAAGGCACAATTAGGCTTGTGTTGTTAGTGCTTGCTGGCTCCACCCTTAGATTAGATTTGGTACTGACTCACTTCCCCCTTCCTCAGTGACTCAAAAGTCTGAGGCTGTTTCTACTAATTCAGGATTTTACTCTGGGTGGGGCATTTATCTCTGGGTTCTCTGGGTCAGGGAGGGGGAATCTGAGCAACTAGGTTGTATTCCACCATCT
Source organism: Pseudocheirus occidentalis (assembly GCA_028646575.1). Classification (NCBI taxonomy): domain Eukaryota; kingdom Metazoa; phylum Chordata; class Mammalia; order Diprotodontia; family Pseudocheiridae; genus Pseudocheirus; species Pseudocheirus occidentalis. The sequence goes on along the minus strand of JAQQSW010014666.1, from coordinate 9,282 downwards.
TGATCCCTAAAAATTCAGGTTTGTGATTTTTAAACATCCACACTACAGGCTGGTAGCCCCAGGAGAAGCTGCTGTCCATGCTGCGGGCCATGTGTTTTCTCTTACCCAGCTCTGAAAATCCTCTGTCCAGTGGTGAGGTGGCTGCAAATCACCTTTGGGATTGGTGAGTCCTCTGACTGGGGCTCCTTCTGACTCTGCTATAGTCTGCTCTCAGATCTGCACCTGTGAAACCCCTGTGTGTTCCATATTTCTCCTGCCCAGACCTACATGGGCACTTTCCTGGGCTGGGAATCTGTCACACTCTATCTCCCAGTGAGTTCTGTCACTCTAAAATGCATTCATATTCACTTTTTAAAGCTTAGTGACAGAATTCTTGGAGGACTTTAGAAAAATTACTGCTTCCTTTTGGCCATCTTGGCTCCACCCCTACAGCCTTTTTCTATATTTCCAAAGCCCTTGAACACATGTTAAAAACAAGATGTGTGGGGCAGCTAGTTGGTGCCATGAATAGAGCCCTTGATTCAAGAGTACCTGAAATCAAATCTGGCCTAACACTTTCTAGCCACGTGACCCTTGGGTAAGTCACTTAACACCAAGCACCCTGCCCTCTCCCCCTCCAAAAATAGCAAACAAAGAGTAATTTTAATCTTAATTTTTAAAAAAGAAAGGCATGGTGACATAAAATATGATAAAGATGAGGTGCCATCAGAGGATTAGAGAAAAATAGGAAAAATTAGGACTGTACAAGCACTTGAGACTAGTAATAGGAAGAATTTTGACATGGGAGAAAGAAAGAAATCAGCCTATCACAAAGAATACATGGTATCCTCATAGTTTGGGCCAGTAAATTTACCTCTTTCTATGAAAAGGAAGCTTATCATTTGTATTCTTTGAGTGACCTGAGGATACTCCCTCTGATTATGAGGATCCTTTCCCCTCTGTAACAGCAATAAATTTAGCAGATGCTTAGCACTTAGTAACTTAGGGCTAAGCATAGAAGGTGTGAGCCTTGTTCACTGTTGAGAAGATGTGAACTTCCCTGTTGACATGGAAGGAGGGGATTGCCCGAGATAGGAGGCCAGTATGTGTATATAAGCAAGAATTCCAGAGACAGAGAGAGAGAATTGGAATTTTCCTGTTGGAGGAAGAAAGACTGTCTCAGCATCTAGCAGCTGGGCTGCTGGACTGAATAAGTGAGTTGGAGTTTTCTTGAGAAAGAAAGAAAGAAACAAAGAAAGAAAGAGACAGAGACAGAGAGAAGGACAGAGAGAGACAGAGACAGAGAGACAGAGACAGACAGAGACAGAGACAGACAGAGAGACAACCAGAGGGTCAAAGAGAGACAGAGAGACAGAGACAGAGAGAGACAGAGAGAGAGAGAGAGAAAAGAGAGTTAGTTTCTCTCCAACCATCTAGATGCTGACTGAGAACTGAGATAGAGTTTTCTTGACACCAGAATCTGGTGAAGGCCTCCTGGAAGGCTGCCAGGGTTTGCCTGGAAGGCTTCCTGGAAGGCTTAAATTGTCCTGGGTCCTAGGGCCAGCTCAACTGCTGGAGGACTGAAGAAGCATGACTAGGATAAGACTTTGTTTGTATCCTGGCTTATCCTTGAATTCCAGGCAACAGAAGTGGTGAAGGGTTTGAGATGTGCTAGACCCTGTGAACTTCAGTGTGTGACAGGGACTAACCTGAGGACTGGACAAAGATCTAGGAGCTGTCTACCTCTGAGGACTGGACAAGAACCTGGTGGCTGTCTGTTTCTGAATCCAGGTGACTGTTTGGCAAATTCAGGAGGGAGCTGGAACCATGGAATCAGAGATACCACCCAGAGTCAAGATGAAGAAAAGACCTCCCCTTGGATGAAACTGAGGTTTGCTGGACACCAAAGGGTGGAGGGTTTGTGTGGTTTTCTAATGAGTGTATTAGTGATTAACAATATTTAGTAATTGTGAATCTAGATTAGTGACTGATTAAGTTAATGGTTGCCCCATGAGTGGAAGTTTGATTATTGTATTATGAATTGATTGAATGATTGAGTTAATGGTTGCCTCATGAGTGGAAGTTTGATTATTATATTGTGAATTCACTGAATGATTGAGTAAGGAGGGTTTCCCTCCTAGAGAAACCAGATGATTATTCTCTTGCTCTTTGTTCTAAATATTGTGGCCACTCTAGTGAAAATTGTGTGGCCATTCTAATGTCAATCTGTTATGAACACTATATTGTGATGTTCTGTGATAAGATGTAATCTTATGTAATGTTGTGAATATTATATTATGATATATTGTCAATGTTTGCCTTGATTTGTAATGGAATAAACAGAGTGTTTACCATACTGTGTAATCTGGACCTTAAAAGCTGTTCACAGTAGCATTCCTTTGGGAATTTACTGTTACATGGCATTATACCCTCCTGACTCCTATTAATTAATATTCTACAGATAGATATCCCTTATTATGGGTGCTTTCTTTTTGTCTTATCTATATTCTGTGGCTACCAATTAATCACACTGGCAGTATACCAATTATACCTTATTAGGGATATGTGATGAGCTTGTCTTTATTTTTTCCAGGCATACATTCTTTATACCACTTCTCTTGTGCAGTTTTTCAAAGTCATTTTCTTTTGTAATCTAGTTGTGTCTGATATGTGCCTCTGTATTGTCCTTTGAGTGACTCCTAAGTTTAATTGTAAAGAGTCTTGTCTTCTAGATCTTAGCAAAATAACTGGTCCATAGGAAGCAGTCAATCAATGATTTTTCATTCACTTAATGTAGCATCACAATTTACTTTTGTCAAGATCATCTTTTGCTTCAAGGAGAAACCACAAAGCAATCTGGTGAAATCTACTCCCACCTTCTATCCAATTCTGAACCCAAGTCAATATCCATTTGAAACTTTTGTCCAAGATATAAGTACTAATGGAACAATTCTGGGGTTTATCTATATAACTGAATATCATATTCTAAACACTTCTATTTTTTAAATGGAATAGTTAAGCTAAACTCTTATAAGTGTTATGGTTCTCATTTAGAAGTCCCTGAAATGACAGTTGATGCAATAAGCATGTCTTCTGCAAACAGGAATATTAGGAGACATTGTTATATAGAGAGAATCTTTCTTCCATGTATATTCTGACTTGGATAAGTGACACCAGTGCTCTGGCAGACAACTTTAGTTGGTATACACTTAACTGTTTTATACCTCAGTCAATACCAAAAATCAGATTGGCAACAAATATTAATAAAAACTTATACTTCTATAGAGCTTTTAAGTTATTTTTTGCATTTATCATTGCATTTAAAACATACATGTATCTTAGGGAAACAGGGTGGTATGATGGCTTACCTTGAGGTTATGAAGAGCTGAATTCAATTTCTACCTTTGACACAAATCGGCTTGAGTTACTTTGAGAAAATTATTCAACCTCAAAGTTCTAGGCAACTCTCTGAAATTTAAGTTGCAAAGAAAGTGATGACCTGCATTAGTAGAGGAATTTCCTCATCTGGACCAATGAACTCATGAGCCTAGTTCTCCTTGAGCCATGATATTCAATGAGACAGATGTCATATTTATTATTTTCATTATATAGATGATAAAGCAGAAGTTCTAAGAAATTAAATTATTTGCACGTCTATAACAATAATCAATCTAGCAGACACTTAGCCCTTAGTAACTTAGGGCTGAGTACTGAAGATATGAACTCTTCTGTTGCTGACATGGCAGGAGGGGGTTCGCTGAGGCGGGAGGCCAGTGTATGTATATGAGAAGAATTCTAGAGAGAGAGAGAGAGAGAGAGAATCAGGGATCTTCCTCCAGGCAGTCCATGGTACACACTGAAGTTCAAAGGGTCTGGCACATCTTAGACCCTTCACCACTTCTGTTGCCAGGAACTCAAGGATCCACCAAGCCATGAAACTAAGTTTTATCCTGATCGTGCTTCTTCAGTTCTCTAGCAGTTCAACTAGCCCTAGGACCCAGGAGAAATCTTGGCTTTCCAAGCAGCCTTCTCAGCCTTCCAGGAGTCTTTCACCAGATTCTCCAGCAGCCCAGCTCCCAGATGCTGGGACAATCCTGCTTCCTCCACCAGGAGCCACCAGGAGGAAGATTCCTGATTCTGTCTCTCAGCCTCTAGAACTCTTCTTATATATACACACACTGTCCTCTTGTCACAACAACTTTTCTTAGTATGAGTATAGGGGAAGGGAATACAAATGTATTTTTATATAAATATGTATATATATATATATATATATATACATTTACACAAATGTCTATATAGGAGTCTACATATGCATACCAATACAAAAAAGTATAATTTTGTTTATAATAGAATAGAAATATCAGAGAGAACAATGTCAGAGGGTTATAAAGACCATGAATAGTAAGACAGTGGAATATAAAATCATTGCATTTTAAGTGTCAGAGAAGGAGGTAGGAGTCTGATAAACATACAATTTGGAATTAACATAGGAAGTACTAATTGAACAAGGCATCACCCTCTCTGGTACTCAGATGAGAATGGATAACATGAGCTTGTTCTGACAGTAAACAACTCAAATATTTCCTTTGTTAAGTCCAAAAGTTTAGGTTAAGATTTAATATAGTTACTGAGGTTGCTATGTAATATATGACATCTGGAATACCATATTTCTTTTCCTGCAGTTAATATAGTTTCCTCCAGTGAATGACATTTCATCTCAACTATCTCAATGATGTAGTGCTTTGATATTTAAAACTCAGTACTATATGTCTTATATTACACTATAGTGAATTTAAGCTTTGTTTCCATGTTCTTCCAGGTCCCAGTGTACATGATGAAATGTTTTGATTTTCAGTTCCTGTAAGCATCTAAAATTTGACATTTAAAATATTCAAAACAACTACATTACAGTACATCATGTATAAATACAAACACATTAATAAAGTAGGAAAGCAGGGTGTGGGCCAATTTGTAGCCTGTAAGACATCATTTTACTGAAAACAAATAATGTTTTAAGCTTCAGATGCCATCAAACTGACAATATATACTGCTAAAAGACACAATTATTGTCAACTATTTCAATTTGCCTGATAATAATTGGGCAAAAATATGGTACAATCAGAGATTTTATTTTAATGTATTTCTTCAAAGAGAAATAGATCAAAGAGAAAAGTGCATCCACTTTCTTCATTATATATATTAAAATATTTTAACTTTAAATAATGAAAATATGAATGCATTGAGTAAATCTTCCTGTGTCCCTTACCTCTTTTCATGGATTGTTGAGTGTATATCCTCCACCCAGGCAGATCACAAGCTCACTGTGCTTTAGTAGGTCAAATGACCACAAATTTATAGCTATAAGGGATCTGTGGATGTTCCCTCACCAAAGGCAATAGTTTTATATATGAGCAAACGGAGGTCAAAGATGACATCCATAGTAAGTGACAGAATCAAGATATTAGAAACAATTGATTCCAAATTGAGGGACCTTTTCACTATAACCCAACAACACTGATTGTTGGGGTCCTACAGTTTCTCAGCTTTTGGCCAACCTTCTGGCAATGAGGCTTTCTGGAATTAGCTTTGTTGATCATCAGACAATACATACAATGCTACAAGGAAATCAATGTTCAAAAAAATGGAAGTGACATGGAATAATGAAGCAAAAGGTCAAAAGGACCTTGATGATCACCTAGATCCACTCTTTGATTAATATTTACCTGAGGAACAAAAAGGTAAAGTGGCTCATCAATAGCCACAGATGTACTTAGAACAGATTTCTGAAAATTTGAATTGATTTTGTGAATATGAAAGTGATGACGTATATAAAAACTCCAAAATCATTTTTCATCCTCTTCTCCTCTGGTTTTTGGGTCAGATGACAGGAAAAATGTTCTGATTTTTTTTAAAGAGTAGGTCCTACTCTCTAGATTTATCTAAAAGACAAATTCATTATTACTGAAAGTCTATATTACAAGCAAACAAAAACACATGGTGATCATTAAAATCAAAAACTTGTTTTACATATTCAAAGATATCTATTTTTGCAACCATAAAAGATAAAAAAACTTTTATCAGAAAAACCTACTAGCTAATCTAACTCAACTAGACATGGCAGCTAACAGTGAGATAAAGATTGTGGTGATGAATACATACGGGCATCGCTAAGAAAGAGGAGCAAGTCTTTGATTTTTTTTGTTAATCTTCAAAATGGACACTATCATCAACTGTCTTAGAATCAAACATTAAGTCCTAGTCTCTCATTCTCAATGTCCTTGATGTTTTCTAGTCTGCCATGACCATATAGAAAGTGACCATTTGCCATTGCTAAAAGGATATAAGAAGCCTTCTGAGATCTATATTATTTTCTTCATAATGGCTGGCTATAAAACACCCTAATTTCACCTATCTTCTGGTAAGATATAAATATGCAGGTATCTTAAATCTCTCTCTACAAGATCTCAACTAAATTTCTAACTTTCTTTCTCTAAGTATGTTGCATTACCTCCTGCTTTACTGATAATATTGAGGCACTACTGTTGGTAGCTCCCTCATTTCTCTTTTCTCCATATGTATTCTGCAAGTTTACTCATCTTATTCTTACTTTCTCTAGCCTCTGATGATAAGGTGACCATCCTTTTTCTTTGTCTCTTTCTTTTTATTTCTCTCAGTGTGACTCTTGTATTCCTCTATTTCTTGCCTCTCTTGTCTCTGTATCTGTCAGTTTATCTCTTATACACCATTTAAAGTCTCATTTTGCTAGAATATAAATAATGGCATGTAGCAGATTCTGATAATTCTTTTTTTTCTTAACTTATGTTCTGTTATGATTTCACCTTCTTCATTTCTTATTTATTTAAATTAGATAATATTTTCATCCTTTTTCATTTTGAACAGGTTTGCTAAAGTTTTAGTGAGCTTGTTAGTCTTTTTAAAATTTAGTTTTTGTCAGTTGTATGGTCTTTTTTTCCCTATTTTTTCCTATTTATATTCTAGTTTTCCAGATTTTCTCTTCCAAGCTTATTTTGGGCTCCTCAGTATGCTTACTTCTTACTTTAATTTGCATATTCAATTCATCAATCCTCTATAGCTCATTATGTTTGCTTTCTGAGAAATGGCTCCTCATCTGAGATGCATTAGATCCATCTCAGAAACTTCTGTAAGTTCCCTTATCGTTATTGTTGTATTTCAAGTAGTTATTAATGGTTTCCTATTGTCTGACAAATGTTAGTTAATATACAAGTATTAAACCTCTAGCTCTGTGTTTTATTTCAACTTTGTTCCTTATTATCAGAGAATGGTGTCAATTGTCACTCACATTGCACTAGCATTTCTAAAAATGTGTTTACATTTCAGCTCTTTTAAAAGTTAATTTAAATATTTCTATGTTCCATTCTTCTAAGCAGACCATGTGAAGCTGAGAAATATGTATATTTTTTTATTAAGTGATTTGTTTATTTACTTATAAGGTTCAGTTCCACAATCCCTTGACTTTCAAATTTTCTCCCTTCCCTCTCACCCCCATTCCTCCCGGATGGCAGCATGCAATCAAGTATAGGATCTGCAAATACTTTCACATTGGACATTAGTCTGATTTTACAGAAGGGTTGTAACCAGTGGAGTGAACAATGGGAAAGTAGAAACAAAACCAAACATGGAAAAGAACGCTAGCATGTAGATTGCTTCAGTCTCCATTTAAACTTTGTTTTTTCTGGATCTTTCTCTGAACATAGATGTCTCCTTCCATCCTGAGACTTGTAGAGTTGTCTTATAACTGTGCATTGCTGAGAAGAGTTGTCACACATAAGAAGTGTCTGTGATTGTGTATGGTGAATCTATTTTGTATCACGTAAAATTTTAAAACTACCCACAAACTGTCTCCAACTACTGACCTTCCCACCTTCCTTTAAGTCCCACCTTTTACAGGAAGCCTTCCCTAATCTTTCTTAATTCCATGGCTTTCCCTATTTTCTTATATCGTATTTATCCTGCCTATCTTGCTTTGTATATATTTGTTTGCGTGTTTTCTATCCCATTAAATAGGCTCCTAGAGGACAGGGGCTCTTCTTTTTGTATCCCCAGTGCTTAGCAGAGGACCTGCCACATAGTAAACACTTAATAAATGTTTGTTGAATTGAATTGAGTTTAAGATGTTAAGTATGGGAGTAGGTTGTTGATCCCTGGTCTTACCTCTATTCAAATTTATCACATTTTTGTACAAATGATGTCTTTTTGAAAATATAACAGTTAATAGACAGGAAAACACATTAATTCTTTCATGACTCCAGTGAGCTTTTTATAGCATCTCAAGCCATCCTACTTTATCTGGAAAGAAGAGGGTGGGATAATACATTTCAAAGGATGGAAGATTTCTGCCAGCACCAAATATGGCTGGTGTTGTTTTCTTTTTAAGGGAAACATTCAAGTTGGCCTAAAGTAAGAACTTTACATCAAAAAAATTATGGATATATTAGTGTGCTTCTCTTTCAGTATTTCCAGGAAGACATTTTTGTTTTGATTTTCAAGATGATAACAACAAAGAGAGTTTATATCTTGGCTCTGTTGTCTTGCTTCACCTTATTATTGGCATAGATTCCTCAGTGGTCCTTTCCCTCCACCCTTTCTGTTCTCTTATACTACTTTTAATCTCTTTAAAATACGATTTTGGATCATTTCCTTGTCAAATGTTTTCAAGATTTTGCAGTGGCATGTGAGAGAAAATTCAGTCTCTTAAATGGGGCTAACAATCACCAAGCATACACATTCTTTATCTTACTACAGGCATTCGAGGCCTATTTGCAGTTTAGATTACTTCTTTTTTAAAAATTATTTTAAAATAAATTCTTTTATTTTCTTGTTTACATCATTCATTTACACAACATTTTGCATTACAAATTGTCTCTCCATCTTTCCCCTGCCCACCATCCCAAAATAGCAATCCCACTGTATAAATCCTCCCCCAATCTGCTCTCTCCTGTTTCCTCCCCCAATAGCCCTCCAACTTTCCAGTAGGGCAAGATGGATCCCCCTACTCCAGTGCCTGTATATCTTAATTCCCAGTTACATGAAGTTAATAATAATAATAATATAATAATGATAAATAACAAATACATAAATGTATATATACATATATATTTTTAACATTTGATTATAGAACTTTAAATTCTAGATTCTTTCCCTCCCGCCCTCATCACACACCCCCACAGGAAGGACAAGCAATTCAACACAGGCTGTACACATGTAGTTACACAGGACATCTCAACAATGGACATATTGTGAGGGAGAGATTATATGTCC